>JAWWTY010000035.1:12565081-12681489 GCA_035222235.1 Margarornis squamiger | reverse complement strand
CCCCCCCCCCCCCCCCCCCCCCCCCCCCCCCCCCCCCCCCCCCCCCCCCCCCCCCCCCCCCCCCCCCCCCCCCGCGCGCCGGCCGCGCGGCGGAGGGAAGCGCGCGAGCGCCCCCTGGCGGCCGGCGGCGGCACTGCGGGGGGACAGGGGGGAGAGAGGGGCATCCCCGGGGTACCAGGGGTGTGAGTGTCCCCAGGGATGTGGAAAGGCGGTACCAGGGGGTGTGAGTGTGTCCCCAGGGGTGTGAGTATCCCCAGGAGTGGGCAAAGGGGGTACCAGGGGGTGTGAGTGTCCCCAGGAGTGTGCAAAGGGAGTACCAGGGGGTGTGAGCATCCCCGGGGGTGTGCCAAGCGGGTACAAGGGGTGTGAGAGTGTCCCAAGGGGTGTGCAAGCATCTCAAGGGGTGTGCAAAGGGGGAACCAGGGGGTGTGAGTGTCCCCGGGGGTGGGCAAAAGGTATCCCAGGGGTTGTGAGGGTGTCCCAAGGGGTGTGAGAGCATCCTCAGGGGTGTGCAAAGGGTGTACCAGGGAGTGTGAGAGCATCCCAGGGGATGTGAAAAGGGCATTATCCCTCAAGGACTGTGCAAAAGGCATCCCAAGGGATGTGAGAGTGTCCCAAAGGGTACACAAAGGGCATTACCCCTCAAGGAGTGTGCAACGGGCATCCCAAAGGATGCGAGTGTGTCCCAAGGAGCATGCAAAGGGCATGCCAGGGGTGTGAGGGTGTCCCAAGCAGCATGCAAAGGGTGTCCCAGGGATGTGCAGTGGGAGTAAGAAGGGTGCCCAGGGGAGCTCCTCACACCCCCCTTCCCCTGGGATCACCCTCGGTGGCATTTTGCCAGCAGAGACAAACACTGCCACTGTCCTCTCCCCTGGAATGCAAACATATCCCACTGCTGGAACTGGAATTCCACTCAAAATCCACTCAGCCCTAATTGCTGGGAGTTGTTACTGTGATCACAGTAAAACCAGTGAGGTAGAGAAAGAAGAGGAGAGGGAAAACTAAACCCATCCCCTGGGCTCTCCAGCAGTTCTGCAAACACATCTCCGAGTTTGATTTTTTCCCTCCCTGCATAAACAAGCATTTCTGTAGTACTTGCTGTAATCTTGTTTGCTCCATAACCACTCCTAGGAATGTCATAAAAAATTCAACTCTAATATTTTACCACTCCACACAAACATGAACACAAATAAATGCTTATCTCCCATGCAGGAAAATACGTCAGTGTGAGAGCACACAGGAACCAACCTCAGGCTGGAGGGACTGGACCCACACAGGTGGAGAAAAACCAAAATCCAAGAGAACACAAAGATTTGCTTTCCTCAAAGGAGGTAAAACTAATAAATAAGTGATCCCACTTTCAGAGCTCCAGGTGCACTGGCAGAGAGGGGCTCATCCCCAATCCCACTCTTTCCACGCAGGACTAGTCTGGTTAACACCTTCCCAAACTTGTGCTTAAGATGGATAGTAAAGCTGTGGTGATCCATTATGTGCCTCTCAGCCTAAAAATGCAGTAAAATCTTCTCCCTCCCCTACAAAATGCTTTAATGCTTTTACTGCCTTTTAATGAAAGGTAATATTCCGGTAAAAATGCAATGGAAACAAATATCTGGTGTCTACAGACTGTAGGATGGTTGCTCTGACATTGCCCTCTCTCCTTCCCACAGCTTGCTTTGTTTGTGTTGCAAGAAACAAACCATAACAAAAGCAAATACAAACAGTAATAAACTCTTCCGAGGGTTTGGGGCTACAAATCAACAGGTGAAACAGAAGTTATCACAGGGAAAGAACACCAGAATTAGGGATTTTCCAGGTCAGAAAATGCGTTGCAGGATGAACCCACGGCAGAGGAGCTGCTCCATGACAGGTTGCTGAGGCGTTTTGGGAAGGGCAGGGAGCAAACTCCTTGGAGATCCAGCTGATCACTAACTACAGGAGCAAGCAGGATTAATTTCCCCTGCTGAGATTAAAAGAGAAGGCATGAAAAAACAGAAGGGAATTACTGGAAGATACAAAAAGTGTGAGTAAGAATGGCAGGTTAATCACAAAATAATAAACAGCTACAGCGGATGAAGCACAGCTTCCTCGTCAGAGCAACAGGACAATAAGTGCTCCTTGACTGAGTCTGCACAATTCATTGGAGCTTCTGGTTTCCATATCACTGCTGAGCCGTTTCCAAGCTCCTTAGCTGGTTTATAGCTTGGCTTGTCTTTCCCTGTCTTCTGGTGCAAGAGCATCAAAAGGTACACGAGGAGATGCCACTGAGACAGCCAAGTTGCCCATGGTGCCATAATCTGTCTCCCATATGTGCTCCTCAAAATAATACTTTTCCCAAAGGAGATTTGCTTTCAAGTTATTCTGGTGGGATGTTGCTACACTTTCTTTGTGCTGGCGTGACTTTGCACACAGAGGCAACCTGTGTTATGAAAGACTTGAAAGACTTTTGCAGCATTATGGAAAGCTGTTGGTTTTTAGATCACTCAAATGTCAAGAGATGGAAGGTTTCAAGAATGCTCCTAGGGAAACAATAAGGATGGGAATTTTAAAGACGTCTTAAGGTATTAGGAGGCAAAAATCCAGCTGGGAGCTAAGGGGAGGTAAGGATGGAGGCCAGAGCCTGAGCTGGAGAGCCTGGCCATGGGTTTACATTCCTGTCCACATCTGGACTTGAGAGCAGGGGAAGGAGAACTGCAGCAAAGGGTCTGCAAAATTACCATCTGAGTCAGAGCAGTATCTGATAAGGGAGGCAGGAGTTGAATATTTCCTTATCCTGGCTTTTCCACCACCAGTGTTTAATAATGATGGGAAATAATTACATTTAGTTACCCATTGAGGTGTCTTACAATATTTGAAAGCTTTTATCACTTTGTACCCTTGTGGCCAAGCTTGTCAGATCGGCATTTATAATAAAAGTCTGCCAGACCTAAAAACAGTTCGGTGATTCCAGAAAAACCAACCTCGATTTGTCCTAAAGCTGCAGTTTTGGGGATCACTAAAGCAACTCCTGAAACCAGGTCAAACTCCACAAAGAGTTTTGGCTGGGGGAAGAAAATGGTAAAGTCTAAGTATTTTTGATGCTTTTAAATGGAAATATTTTGCTTTTGTATGTTTTGGAAATCAACCTGAGTTAGTTATTTAGTTTTAAGTACAAAGGAGATTATAGGAAAGTAAAACACTTTCTTCCCAGCTGGGCAAGTCCTGACCCCGTCTGATGGCATGCTATCCCATCAGACCATGTCTGCTGACTGCTTGCTTGCAAGCTGCAAGAAAGGGTGTTAGCTTCAGCTCAGAGAAAGCCCAGATATTGCAAAAATTTATTTGCATCCATTTTGCAATGTTGGAAAACACTGGGATAATGAATCCTTGGGCTGTCAGATAGGGGCTGCCATGTCGCTGGTGGCAGCTGAGAGGGAAGTTACCTCCAGCAGCCAGGCCTTGGGATGTTGTGCCCTGTGGGTTGTTACACTCTGCCCAGGGCAGCTGAGCAGAGAAATCACAGCAATCCCCACTTTAGAGAGGGGGCAGTGCATCAGCACCACTCTATAGGGCTACCCGAGCCCCATGAGCTGCCCTGCACCCTCTGTAGGAACTACTTACAGCTTGCAAGGTGGCACCCCTGATACACAACATGGGCTCCTCTGAGGATCTGCCCCTCTCTGGTCTTTAGCATCATCCACAGAGGGAGAAACCAAATGGGACCAGTCAGAGAAGAGCTGCTGTCCCCCTATCAGCAAGGGGCTGGCCTGAATCACCAAGGTAAGTGATTCACCCAGCGTCATGCAGGAAACCTGTGAGCAAGGCAGGAACTGAATCAGAGTGGTTTGGCTTTTTTGGTTTTTTGTTGGTTTTTTTTTTTCTTTTAATCATCTGCTCCCTCATTACCCATAAAGCCTCTTCCCAGAGTAGTAGAGGGCTTTGCTTGCCCAGAAGGGAATGGGTAAATCACTCCCAGGAGAAAAAGTGCAGAGCCGTGGAAATTGTGGTGCCCCGCTGCAGCCAAGCACCTGCAGAGAGTAAAAGGTGATGAATTGCAATAATTTCTGCTCCCCCCTTTACCTGTGTTTAATTAAATTGGTGTAAGACAGGTCTGAGCAGGGGATTGACTGATTGCTCCCTGTGTAATTCCAAACACCTGTATGGGGTAGGTGGGGGATGCTTGGCAAAGCCCATGTCCTTGTGCCAGCTGGAAATGCTCAGTGTCTGCCAACAACCTGCAGCTGTGAGCATCCAGCCATGACCCCTGGCCTGGCCAGTGACCCCTGCCACCACCATGAGCCACCTGCAAAAGAGAGGGGCCTTGTGCACCTGGTCCATGGCCCATCCACAATGTCTCCTCTCTTCCTCTGGAAGCACCAAAGAGGGAAAAGGCAGGGTCAGACCCAGATAAATGGCCTATGTATTGGTGGCAAGTTTGCTCCTGTGGCTCTGTGAGCTCAGAGGCTGGGGGGGAGTGCAGGAGTGCTTCCAGCATGGCTGAACCCCTGTCAGGGACCCCGAGGGTGCTGAGGAGGATGGGCTGTGGATGACCACATGTTCCAGGTAGTGGGAAGCACAAAAGGGCTGGGGGAAGTGTGTTCATCCTCCCTCAGGCTCCAGTCAGAGAAGCTCAAAGGATGGCATGTGAAACCCCCTCCCTCCATTAAGTCAAACTCACATGGTCACTGGAGCTCACAGGAGCCTGGGAGCTGCTCAGCCCTGAGGAAAAACAGAACAAAATCCCTAAAAAAGGAACAGGAGGACAACATGCGCCACACACCTGTGTTGTGCTTCTCCCAGCAGCCTGGAGCTCTCACAGGCTCATGAAGTTGCAGGGGGTTCAGTGCTGCCCTTGGCCAGGCTGCACCTGCCCATCTCACACTCCATCGTTCCCAAAGCACTGCAGATCTTCCCCCAGTGCTGTGCCCTGAGACACCGCAGTGCAGGGCCCTGCTGCTGCTGAGGGATTTTGCCCAGGTATTGTGGCAGGGCTGGGACTGGCTCAGCAGGAAGGTGGCAGGCATCCCACAGCCCTCAACCCCACCACTCACTCCACAAAAGAAAAAAGTTCAGATTTGGATGATGCAAGCACAGGAGCAATTGTCCCAGCAAGCTCATGTGCCAAGCAGGGTGGGAAAGAGGAAAATTAGGTAGAATGAATTCATTTCAGAAGACACCAGATGTTCCATCCCTGATGTCTGCCCAATAGGAAGCCATCTGTCAAGGCACAGACACCATCCACTGGAAAAGCAGCCCTGGAGTTTGAGTGCAGAGGTCAGAGAAAGGGTCAGATTGGGGGGAAAGTCTGATCCAGTTCCATTTTCCATCAGAAGTCTCACCACTGACCTCAGGAGGAGCTGGATTGTGACCCACCACTGTACTCCAGACCCTGAGAGACACGGATTACCAGTGGGGCAGACAAATTACCAGGCAGATGTGTCAGGTTTTTAAGCAGGGCTGCATATGCCAGCCTGACACACAGGTACTGGCCATGGCTCTGCCATGGGATGCACATCACATGCTACAGCACTCTGCAATTCACTTCTCCAGCCAGCACGTTTCTAAATGTGGAATCTACTTCTCACAAGCCAATTTAACATCTTTAGGAAAACAACAGGAGCCCAAGGCCCCTCAGAAACTCATATTATAAAGCATTCTTTGATTATTCTTTGTTTCATTTTCCTAATGGCAAGTCATAAAAAATATTCTGTAAGGAAATAATTGTGTATGAAGAAAATTAGTCACATGCCACGTAGATGCTGTTATTTGCATAATTATGAGGAACCTGATTTTCTCTCTTAGCTTTGTCAAAATAAAGAGAAACTATCTCATACCATGTTCTGTTTGCATCATTTTTCTTATGCCTTTGAACAAATAAAACACCCAGCCCAGTATCTCTGGTGAACCTGGGGCCGGTGGCTGCTCCATCACATCCTTCATTTACCAATTGAAACCATGACCAGGTTGCAAAGATGAGCCCTGATTCTGCTCTGAGAAACCTTCTGCTCTTCTCCCAGCAGCTGCCAAACTGCAGATTGCAGGGATGTCTCAGCTCTCCTGCTCAGAGCTGTGCTGCCTGGAACATTACAGAGAGGAGCTTTTAATTAATATTTTTAGGTCCCACAAAGGCCACATGGCCCTGAAGGGAAATGCTCAAGCTGGTACCATTCAGTCTTCCTCTGGCCTCAGCCTGGGGCACCCATACCTGGTTCCAGTTCTTCCTGCAAAGCAAAGGAGTGATGCTTAAAAACAGAGGGATATTGCACCCTCTGCAGGGCACAGGGCAAAAGCTGCGGGTATGGGGATGGGAGGGACACAGCAGTGCCTGGAGATGCTGCTGTGGAGGAGGATGGGGAAAGCTGAGCCCCCAACACCTGGTGCCACTGGGACCAGCAGATGTTCATGCTCCTGCCCTCCTCAAGCAGTCAGGACCTGGTGTCCCACAGAAAGCAAAACCAACCCAGAAACTCTAGCATTTTGCATGGAGGCCACAGCCGGGAAACTTCTCAGGTAGCTCCATCACCGCGGAGTTGCTAAAAACAGGAGTCACACAAAGCTACGTGCCGGCTCATTAAACCAGTCTTTGTGCTCCAGAAATGCATATAAAAGACGCACACAGGCCCTGTCATTCTTACAGATTCCTTCTCTTATGTTCGCTCATTCTCAGCTAAACTAAGAAATGCCTGAAGCCGTCAAAAGGGTTGTTTCAAAGGCAGCCCGGAGACAGAAAGGGAGCGAGCCGGCGCCTGGAAAGCCTCGCTAATCAAGGCAGAGGGTTCTGCCTGGTTTCCTCCCTCCCCGAGCGCAGCTCGTGCTTCGGCTTTGAAGACCTGTCATCTGTGACGCCGCTTGTGCCTCAACATTTATACTGAGAAATTTTTTTTTTGCCTAGAATATATGTGGCTTTTTTTTTTTTTGCCTTTTTTTTTTCCCCCCCTCTCAAGCATTCCGCCCACCCTTCGCCTCTCAGCGGAGCTCTGGGATCTCGAAGCAGGAGCGTTGCAGAGCCTTAAATAAGACGCAGGGGAGGTGGCCCCGATGCCAGGGGACCGTCCCCACCCCAGGCCATCCGCTGTGTAAACAAAAGGATTTTTTCCCAGTAGGAATGCCAAGCACGCTGTGCCGAACACCGGGATCTTTAGAAATCCAGGGCTCTCTAATGAACAGGAGAGACTTTTGCCCCCAGGAGCACCACAAAAATTAATGGATATTATGACTGTAACTACTTGAATCAAATGCAAAGCCATGTGTCACACAGCCCTTTTGCGATTCTAGCGGCTTATTACAAGCCTGTTTACATCTGCCCCTGCCTCCTTTAAGCCCAGCAGGAATAAAACTAATATAAAGTGAGCAAAGTGAATTAAGAGCAGAGGCGCTCTTAACAGGACTAATTCAAGTGCAGCCCTCTCCTGGCACCGGACAGATGGGCCCTACTGGCGTTTGGTGGAGACTCAAATCCAGACACATCCCAGCCTCTGGAGCTGTTCCCTTGTGCCCGGTGTCACCTGTTCCATGCAGGCGGGGGACATCCCACGGCACAGCGGATGCTCCCGCATCCCTCCATGCAGCAGAGCCCTCCGGCTGCTGGTGCAGCACAGGGTCAGGTCGGGGCACGGAGAGTGGAGCGAGAAATGCCGTCAAGGATGCGCTGCAAGTGAAAGCGCGTCTGTGCAGCAGCCCCAGATGCAGACGCTACCTCCGGGTGCGTTCATTAAGCCAAACAATGCCTTTGCATGGTGTTTGAGGAGCTGATGGAGCTGTCTGTGGCGTGAAAGGCAGAGGTGTGAATTTTCTCCCGTTCTGCGCCGTCGGCGTCTTTAATGTGAGCCCGCTCGGCGAGCGCAGCGCTGACAGCGCCGCGTCCCAGCTGGCAGCACGGGTAATTAGAGACGGAGCCAAGAGACAGCGCCGAATCAAAGGGGGTTTGCGGAGCAAAGAGAGGCTGCCGGTGCGCTGAGCTGGGGGATTTGTCTCTCCGGCAGGACGAGCCCTTCCTCTCCCGCTCCCTGCACGGAACAAAGTCCCTGGCTGAAATTTTAAGAGGTTGCGTTAATAGATCACCAAACTCATCCGTCTGCCAGGGATGGGCCTGATAGACAGTTTCCAGGGATTTGGGCTGGCACACGGCTTCATCAGCCCTTGAATTTGCCATCCTAGCGGTGTTTTATGAATTGCTTACGGGTAGTTGTTGTCTCTGCGCTGGTTTAATATTTTATTGTGTTTCCATTGGTCAGATGCAGGGCAAGATCCCAGAGAAATCCAAGTCCAGGGCTGAGTCCTGTTAATGCCACCACTTAAGTTTGCTAAGGAGCCACCACTGTGCTGCTTGTCCCTGTGATTCAGATGTGATGAGCATAACATGCAGGAGGAATTATTCATACCAAATAATCGCTCCTGCCCAAATTAGTTTTCAAGAGAAGTTGCTGTAAATCCACTGGACCATATGAGCCAGGAGCTGCTGCTAAGCAGCTACTTAACAGGAGCAGATCCCAGCACTGCATGGCAAAAAGGAAGTCTGACAAAAAAAGAAAGCTCAGGGTTACCCAAAACTCACAGCAAAACCAGCTGCTGTGCAGGGCTGAACATGGCCAAAACCATCCTACTAGAGTGGCTCAAACCAAGTTCTTGGACTGCCCAAAGCCTCCCAAGACCCTTCACCAAAGGGGACAGCTCAGCTCAGACTGGGTTTTCCCCTTTTAAGGCACCACAGTTTTACCTTTCAGTTGCCATCAGGCCATGGCACCACTGTCATTGTCCCTTGGAGCACCAGCCAGGTGGGATCTAGGCGATCTTTCAAGGTCCCTTCTGCCACAAACACTATAACATGGAATTCTCTGGAATTCTGAGGACATAAATAGATGTTAGGTCAGAGCTGGCCTCCCTGCTGGCAGCTCAAGGGATTCATTTCACTCTGCAGGACAAGGGCTCAAAGAGGTGCCAGTGGCCCTGTTCAGCTGCTGACCATGTCTGGATAAGCCAGGGGGACCCAGGTACCTGGGATGCACCTTGCTGAACTACCAAGAGCAGAACAATGGATTTTTTTCTTCTTTTACTTCAATAAATGAGGGGGAAATTTCCACTCCTTAGATCAGGAGATGCTCTGAATATTTATGTTATTGTTCACCACGTTGGGGGGGGTTGGGGGCAAAGAAGTGCTATAAACGAACATATTTGGTGACCCAGTTTGAGTGGCTCATTAGGATTAGATCAAGCTAATTGCCAGTCTTGTGTTTCATTTGGCAACTTGTTAGGCTAATTGAACAAAATAAAACTAATGAACAATTATAATGAAGTTTATAATTAGACCATTGGAAAAAACTCAGTGTGAGAATATTTAAGGCATTATGAATGTGCGGGAGGTTTGGGAAGGGGCCAATATGAGGTGGCAGTAAATCATGCTACTCTCTCCCTCCAAAATGCTTCTTTCCAGGAGCTGATGTTCTTGGTTTATTACCTATTCCCAAATTATGTCAACCTGGCATTTTCTTTATTGTTAATTACATTAATGCCTTTAGTGCACATACATGGCATTTACAGTGATCCTAAATTCAGGAATTAGCCTGTTAGCGAGGCAGCTCAAAGTGGCCATTATGTTATATTCCCCACTCCATCTTTATGGTACAAACCAAGGTCTGCATTAAAGATGGGATTATAATCCTAAAAGTGAAAAACAAGCATGTGGGGCAGACAGAGTAGTTCACAAACTCCAACAGCTGCTCTGTCCTGTCAATACTCAAACCTGGTTCAGGAGCCAGAGAGGCAGGAGTGGGCAAGAACAGAAAGAGCAATGCCCTGAACCTGATTAGAGCCATTTTTTAAAAACAGTTATTTTTGTCTCATTCAGTTCCTACATAGATTTGAATAAATCCATTCCAGCTCCCTTTCACCCCCTGCTGCTGAAGCACAGAAAATTAAATATCATGATAAGACACAGGGTGACCTTTCAGAGTTTCAATTTACAGGGTCAAGCAGGTACCCACCAAAACCTAATAGAATTGTCACATCAGACTCCACACTGCTTAAAAACTTCTTTTCCTCCTGTTTGTACATGAAAGTAATTATTTCATCTAGAACTCGGTGGGAAATGAGGCTTTGCATCAGGGAATAAAGACAAACTTAAACTAGGGAGGAAATGTGTTCAGCCTTTTCTCTTGGATGTCTGGAGGTGTCCAGAGCTTCTTACACTCTGAAAGCAAGTTCTGGTTCTCAGCAGGAGCCCATGGTGCCAAGTGCCCTATGCAGAGGGCAGGGATGAAGCACACATGGTCCAGGGAGAGCAAAGGGTGGGAGAGGAAGAGAATCATCACTGGAGATATTAAACACCTTAGCATTGATCACACTTGCTACCTGTGGCCACGGTAATCCCAGTGAGGGCAGCTTTCTTCCCATTCATAGAGCTGCTTTACCTTCCTAAAGATTAAGATAATAAACTGATTCAGGGGAAAAAAAATTATTTTTATAAGCTATCAAAATCTCTATTCCCCTTTCCCCATTTTAATTGGAGCTGCATTAGGAGAAAATCTCTGCTTTTACAGTCATGTCTCAATATTTTTATGCCATCAGAAGCAGCTGTCCTCTTCTCAATCTAATTACAGGTTTCACATGGGAAGTGATCATATCCCGGGTAGCAGTGGGGGTTTGTAGCTGTGCTGTCTTTGATGTTCTCCCTGTTCCCTCACCTTTCCATCAGTCTCAGTTTGGGGTTTTTTTCTGCAGGTGTCTTTTCATGTCATCTGGAACTGCTGGCACAGCCACACTGTGGGCAGGGCTGCCCTGCCTTCAGCTTGTGCTGCTCTGGGCAGGGTCTGGTCCTGCTTCAGCATGGGCAGGAGAGAGTTTTGGCAAGGAGGATGCAGTGCCATGGCCAGCCACACCCCCTGTAAAGATGCAGAGTTCATTGCTGCTGCATCACCTGGAAACTTGTCCTCTCTTCCTTACAGTGGCACCTGGAGGTCTGGGAGGGAGCCCAGCCCTGCACAGACACACAGCAAGAGACAACCAGTGTTACCAAACCAGGTCAGGCAGAGGAAGGACATGCACAGCATCAGCCCCTGTGTACAGCCATGGCACAGAGATGGAGCGACCAGCAGAGTCACCCAGAGAAAGGACAAACTGAGCTCTCCCCACGACACCCAGAGAATCCTCCTTTATCCCAGGCAGAACAGCAGCACTTTGCCTCTGAATCCCCACAGCCCTGAAGCTGCCACCCAGCAGCACATGCAAGCCCTGGGGGTTAAAGACATGGATTATTTGCATTACACCAACCCTAGCAATACCTGTATGTTTCTGCCCATTACACAAAGTTAAAGAGAAATCCCTCTGTGTGCTTTCCCTCTGAGGCAAAGCATCTGGACAACAGCAGTCAGGCCTTTTCCTTCCTCACCCCGACAGCTCCAGTAATCCCAGTAACACCAGCAGGGTTCAATAAAGCCTTTCCTGAGGACAGAGGGCTGACAGGCTGAGATCTCCCACTGCTTCATCACTCGGTAACCTCAGTGAGGGGCCCCGATGTGCTAAAAGCTCACACACACACAGAGGGGTTTATACGAGCTTTTGCTTGTTTGGGCAGTTCCTTCCTAATTTGCCTCCCCCTGTACATGCACACACCCTCTAATAATGAAAAGGTTGAGGAAATGGGAATAAACCCTGAAGTGAAGCGTGAAATAGGCTCCATGATTCCAGATAGCCAGGGCCATTTAAAGCCTTGCTTGGCATTTGCATTATAAGAACAAATCCTGTACAAGAATCTCTCTTCATGCTTTATACTCCTGCATTAATTCATGAAGTGTCATGTATCCAGCATATTTTATTATACATGAGAACGAGGCAAATTAAAATTCTCAGTTGAGTATCACATTTGTACACTCAAGGCCACCTCCTTCAGCCCTGGAGAAGGTTGAAGTCACACTAGTGTAAACACAGCTCACCTTTTAAACCAAGTCAGTCAAACTAGCACAGATTCTCATAGTTTTCTTCAATTCATTTTTTAGGCAATTTATTTCCATTTAGCTTTAACCTCTTCATAGCTAATATAGGCTGAAGAGAAATACAACTGGTCCAAAGGGAAATAAATGTGCTGTCAGAGAAGTTAATTGTGATAGAGTTTTCAGAGTTTAGCCCTCCACTTGCTGAACTGTGGAGTTCAGCCTGGCCCAGGCCTGTCACCAGGTGCCCACAGGGCCAGCTGTGCCAGGTAAGTTTCATCAGTTTAAAATCCACTACAAAAAAGAAAAAAAAAAAAGGAAACTCAACTTCACCTGTCAGTAAGATCCTAAAACCCACCTTTTCCTGGGCCATGAAAGATATTGCAGACACAGGCAGAGATCACAAGAGGTAAGTGTCATAAACAAATGGGACTGTCCTCCTCTGGCTGCTCTAGGAAGAGCCCAGCAAGATTCCATGAATATCCCCACCAGTGGGACTGTTACCTTGTAGAAGCCAAAACTTCCTTTAAACCACTACAGAAGAGGAACAAAACTGAAAAAGGGATTTTTTTTTTTTTGAGCAGACTCATCATCAATGATGTGACCCTCTACATGCATACATTAATATGCTATTGTTAACTAATTAATGATCCTGGAGATTATGTTTTTTTCCCAAGGGACATTATTCTTTCAACTGGAATCTCAGGCTGAATGCTGATAAGCCTCTCAAACTTTGCAAAACCACTTGTCAAAAGTAGTAAGACAAAAATTCATTAAGGTCTTCTAATTAAGAAGTACAAAGTCCAATTAAGCTCTCACTAATGTGCTACACAACCCAGTTAAACAATGGCAGTCTGAGGATTTCCCACCCCCACCAATACTGGTTCATCACTTGAGTTCATCTCTGACTGGTGGTTTGGAAGAATTTCCCTGGCCCTCAGAAGCCACAGTGAGGACTGGTGTGGGCAGCTGCAACCTGCTGCATTAATACTTTGGGACATCTGATTGTTCTGCAACTGGAATTGTTCCGAGACACTCTTTGACTCACTAATGGCATTTCAGAGACCGTTTCCCTCTCCTCTGCATAACAGAATCACTCCCACTTTGCACACAGATCATGTAGAGCAAAGTGCTTAAACTGATGTTGATTATCTCATTATTAGAATCTAAGAAGGCCCCTAATTTCCAGCAAGGAAAATGTGTGTGCTCTCAGCAGCTCTGAGGCTGCTGTGCTGGACCATGGCCATGTTTCACAGCAATTCCTACCCCAATTTTATTTCTGGAAGAATTTTAGGACATGTAGCTTCCTCTTTCTACAAAAGATGTATAAGAAAACTAAGTTGCATCTTGTTGCTATCTAAGACCTGGTTATTTAAGAGCTAAAAATATCTTCCTCATGAAAAGTGAAAGATGAACCAAGCAATTTTGGATTTATCCTCTCAGCTCTGTAGGACAAGGTCCAGCCAATAGACTGGCCCCTCAAGAAAGCACTAACAAGCTAAAAGATTTCAGTGGAGAAATTGCTCGGTGCAGAGTTCCAAAGGCCCTCTGTAGGAAGACCAAAGCCTTCCTGTGTACTGAAACACATCTGATCAGGGTCTCAAAGGCAGGCCAGAGCATCCCCTTACACATATTGGTTTTCCCATTCCCCATGGACACCAGTTTTCCCCCAGACCAAAGCCCTACAGTTCTGTCTCAGGAACAGACTCGGACCCTGGCACTCCTTCCTAATGCATTTTAAAACTAATTTTAATGCCCGTTTACCTGTGTGACTGACTGCTCTGCCTCATAAATGAAAGTCCTTTAAATATGTATGCATTAAACTAAAAGGTAATAATGGCCCCGGGGAAGTTGCATTCCATCAGGCAATTACCTGTGTTTTTAAAATCACTGAATAAGTAATTCACACAACCAATTTCTCTTGCACATAACAATAAACAATTTTATCAGCTCTGCCCTGCCTGCTTGGGCTGCTGTGTACCAAGCTCATTTTATTTCGTTAAGAACCACTGCTAACCAGGGAAATTAATTGAAATCATAAGGTCGTGGGAGGGGGGAAGTACCTGCTCTAACAGGAGCTGACAAAAGCACATTTCTAAGAGGGGAGTGATAAAACCACATCCCTCAAGGGCAAATGGGCTGATTCCATCACACAATTCAAGAGTCATTCTCAAATTTGCAGAGGACTGAGAAAAGCACCTAGCCTGGAGTTCCTCTGCTCTAATTGCTTTGCTGTTGAACATTTAAGTCAGAGCTTAAAGCCACTTCCAGAGCCAGCTCTATTTGCATGCCACACATCCCACTAAAATCTGCACATGGAGCTTTCCAGGCAAAACACTGTGAACCTCAAATTATAAATAGGCAACAACAACAGGAAAAAAAAGGGCTATGCACTCAAGGTACAACTTGTTACATCCTGACAGCTCTAAGGCATCAAGTCTTCCTGGATAAAACCCCTGAGGCAGGTCAGTGATCCATGGGCTCAGCCACACCACAGGGTTTGCCCAGCTTATGCCTTGGGAACACACAGCAGAGCCTGGTGCTTGCAGGAGTTTTTGCTGCTCACACCACAGTATCAGAGCTCAGTGCCATGCCAGACACTGCAGCAAAGCTTTTGGGTGACACCAGTTTGCAAGGACCCCCTTAAAACCACATCTGACTGCAGTTACCCTGTGCCTGAGCCCTGGAAAGAACCTGGTGGGAGGCACATAAAGTGATGCTCTCTCCTTTTCCTTTGCCAGTCATGATGACTTCAGCTCCTTGCTTTTGTGCCAGGGATATTTTGGCCCATCCCCAGGTGGAGGGAGCATAGCCATGCTCATGGCAGCATCTGAAGAAATGAGTCACACTATGGATAAGCAAAGACAAATACAAGTTGGATATTGGAGGATAGGATTTGGAATGGAAGGAGCTGCACTCTGGAGGAGTGGACAGTTCCCAGCTCTGCCACAGCCTCCTTTCAAACACCCATTTACCTCTCCTCCTCTCAGGATTTCCAGGAGCTGTCAGCATCCAGCACTTCTGAAACTCAGACCCTTGACTAAGTGAGGCACCAGCACAATTTGCAGCACCCATCAGGGCTTTACAGTGTCATTTTCAGTAATACAGAAGTAGATCTATATTTTTGTTTGTAGCTAAAGTCTGGGAAAAGCTTTGCAACACCTGACATTTGCAAGAGATCAAATTATATCCATTAATGATACTTTCTCCAGTGCTTCCAAGAAGGATAAAGGATTAAAAAAGCAGCCTCGAGGCATTGTATATGTTCTTAATGTATCTGTGCCTCTAAACTATCTTTAATTAATGAAATATCCCAAAATTACTTATTAATAAGGATCTGTGGGCTTTGTAAACTCCAGACATTTTGCATGAATTAAAGAACAATATAATGAAGTTTTAATGAATACAAAGTCACAGTTAATGTAAAATTTATATATAGCAAGCCAGAGGGGGAAGGAATTTAAAAGTACCTTTTACCATAGGTTATTGGCAGCTGGATAGTTCATTTTTGTACTCTTCTAATGGGTGCTTGGTATTTATAATATCACATTTAGCATGATCTGATGTGGTACAGTATAGAAATTTAAAGCACATTTAAGGCCTCATTTGCTAATGAGGGACTTCTGCATCCCACAGAGACTGTGGGGGCTGGTGTCCACACTGACTGTGTGGAACAGTCACAGCCACCTGAGAGGGGCTGATCCCCACCTGCATTTATGGGCAGTTTCATTCTTACCAAGCTACTGGTTGCAATATTTGACATATTCTGGAACAGCCTTCAGCCTTCTGGAGCCAGTGAGCTGAGAGCTGTCACAAGGGTAGGGGAAATACATCATGAACTCTCACCAGCTGCTGTTGCACATGAGCCTCTAGATTTTGCCCTTAGTAAGAGAGAACACCTTCCAGTGCTCAGGTGCATCCTTTTAGCAACATCAACATACCACGACCTACAGCTTCTCACTGCACTGACACAAAGCACACCTTCAGCATATTTTCCTTCCACTTCTGTTCACCTCTGACCTTCTCAACGAGCCAACTGTGCATACAGAACTAGCAGCAATGTTTTACTTGTCTTGGATTCTGTATAAGAAAACAGGATAGAACTGTCAGGGAGTTTTGTAGTAAGTTGGACTTGGATTAAAACCATTAAAATCAGTAACAAATTAAGCTAAAAATTATCCCATGACACATGACACCCAGTCTAAAGGAAAATAAAAATAAGACAGTAGCAGTTGAAACAGAATATATAATTATATATATAAAGAATCAATTCATTTTAATTAACTCTTTATCAACACTGAATGCATTCAACACAGTTGTAATTACAGTAATATTTCACCCACAAAATTCAAATAGTGCAGGAGACACTGGATGCCAGAGGGTCATACAACTACTGCAACTGTATTTTATGAAAACCAAAAACACTTTAGTGCTTCCATTTTACTGTTTTAGTATTCTCATTACAGTATTTTTCCCTTTATAAACTGGAAGGAAACACAGCTAGAAAACACTTGTCTTTCACTTTCAACATGACATTTAGTAAAAAAAGTTAAAAAATCCATCAGCTTTTAATAAACACACACACTGGAATTCCTCAGTTAACCAAACATGGGATCACTGCCTTAGAGCCAATAAAGGACTTCAACCAAGGGGAAGCAAAATGCCTTCAACTGCAATTATGTTAATGCCAGTAAATTCCATGGAAATAACCTGGAGTTACCCCAGGAACAAAGAGGAGGCAATTGCTCCCTCACCTTCTGAGCCCCCAGAAGTCTATCAACCAAAAGCTTAAAACAATAGGAAGGCTACATCACAAAATGAAGCAGCAATTACCTTCAAGGGTACTGTGAGATATTCTCAAGACTGAAATTATTCTGAGTCAAGTCAAATGGGTTTAGTGCATTATGATTTGGATTTATAAAAACATTTAAATGCACACTACATATGTTTCAGGGTCAAGGGGTTAAAAATCACTGCATATTCCTTACAGGTGACTGAAACACATGGATTGAAAAGTGTTGCTAAAAATCCAGTTTAAAAAAAAAGAAAGCAAACTTTTTATCAAAGAAATATTCTATCTGTAACTGCAACTATTAGTGCTCCCATTTGATGGGTTGATGTAAATCTAACCAGAAAAGATGCACTCACATATATAAAAATCAAAACAGGCAGGTTTCTCCTTCCAGGCTGGAAAAAAACTCCAAAATATATGGCATATTTGACCATTAAAAGGGAACTAAGCTTTACCCAAGCCTTTCATAATGCACTTCATGAAATATTTTTTCTTTTAAAAGAACCACTGGTATTAAATAGAGCTTTTTCTTTACATACAGTATTGGTATATACAAAACAAACACAGAACAAAGACAGATGCAAAAAAAAAACAATCAAAAAACAAACAAGTGACTTTAATAGTCTTGAAGCTCAGGAATATTTTGGTACAGGTCCAAAGCCTCTGGGTTTGAGAAAGCTCCCCGCTGCTCAACTTCTTTCCCTGCAATTATTTGCTTCACAGCTACTTCCACTTTTTTCCCATTTATTGTATACTGAAAAACAAAACCAGCAAAGATAAAATTACATGTTTTTGATGTAGTAGCTTTATGGAAATATTCGTGAAACCCCCCACCAATCCCAGAACTCTATCAAAATTTAGCAAAATGCTTTTTTCGCTTATACTTGAAGCACTTTCTTCTGAAAAAAAAAAATGACTTGAAGAGTAGGTGGAATTCAAAGAGTTTATATGTCAGTTTAGTTTAGTATTTCTATTGGTAATACTGTGAGAGCACGATCAAGCTCCAGTATAAAACAACAAAACCAGATGAGAATCATGGTATAAACACTGAAAATATTTAATGTTTATGTTCTGACAGATCCAAATATCAAACAATTTTTAGTTTTGTATGGGTGGGTTAAAAAGCAAAGCCCAGCTGCACTGGGACTTGGGAGAAGAAAATCTTATCTTAAATGGACAGTTTTTTCCTAATAGGGAAAAGTGAGCTTAAATGGTCCTCTATAGTTAAATGTTTCAAAACAAACCATAGCAAACAAGATAAACTATAACAAACAGAGGGTTCACCTCTACTTATGAGTCACACAAGTTCTATTACATTGTGTCACTCAAAGTAAGGACATCACAGAAAAAAACAACCTCATTCTTATCTTTTTGGGATAAGAGCACTAATTTCTGAGATCATACAGAGTTAAATACTCCTCAACTCAATACAGTCTTGCAATATTGATCTTGATGCTAAACCAAACTTTTCCTTATTAGATCTACTGAAGTCATGTGTGATCCAAACCTTCTGAGCCACTCTTCTACCTTCTCCTCAGTGTTTAGCAACCTAATTTCCACAAGTGCCCAGAAACCAGAACACCTCTGTGGCCTGCAAGGGAACTGTCCCCTTTAAAAAAGATCAGACTATTCAAAGCAAGCTTGTTTACTTGAATCAGTTAGTCTTGTGGATGATGACCAGAACACTTATCTGGTCAGGACAGGACTAGATAGATCTGCACTATGTTTTTTTAACACCTCGATATCCCATCAAAGCCATTCTTTGTATTTACTAAAGCACCTCATCACAGCTGCACTATTTCTACCAGAGATGTGTCAGGATTAGACTGTATTTTCAGATAAGAATTCAAACACATTTCTAAAAGTAGAAAGAAATAGGTGGTTTCCCTTCCAAGCAAAACTGTAGAAGAAAGATGGAAGACAGCTTTGATCACTATACCACTGGCACATTTATCTGAAAGGTAATTAAAATTCACTCAATTCTCAATTCAGTCAATGTGTGAACTAATTAACAATCTGAGCAGGCTTTCCTGAGGGGCAGCCCATCACAAACACCTCACTGTCATCTACTTTGTGCTGTACATTCAGGTGATTTATACAGTTCACAAGTTCAACCCTTCATGCAGAAGCTGAGTGGCAGCTCAGAAAACCTGAACTTCAGGGGATTTTTTTTACACTTATGCAAAGAAGACATTTTGAACCAAGTACTATTTGTCAACAGTGGCCTGAAACAGAAGTAACTCAACAGATGAGAACCAGATCACTGTGTGGACCACAAAGGTTGGTGGCATTGAACACTAGAGCCCTTTCACAAGGAAACCAATACTGGCAAAAAGGGGCATCAGAGCAACAAATCATGGAGAACTCATGTCTATGTGAAAATGGACTTGGAAAAACTACCCTCTCCATCCTGCTGCTCAGAGCTGTTGAGGAGACTGTAGCATCAGAGAGGACTATAAAAACAGACATTCCAGCTAAAGAGTTCATACAAAGAGCACTGTAGCAGAACAGCTTCAGAAGACTGAGCATGCAGAACCTTGAGCTACACAAATTTCTCCTCCCACACAGGCACAACAATTTCAATTACTGTTAGAGTTAAGACAGTGATAGAGCTACATTTAAGTGGCTAAACAGATGTAAAAGTGAAATGGTTTACAAAATGATTTTCTGAATTTGCTGAGTGCTCTCAGCTTTCCTAAGAATGTCATTCGTAGCAGGAAAACAAAAACAAAATAAGCTTATGGATAGCCAGAAAAACTCAAATTACCTTTTTAATATTTTCCTTTAAAAACCTATGGATATATTACTGAGAAAATGCAACACATTTAAAAAACAAAAAACATGCTTAGCTGAAAAGGAGATGAAAAGATGTTGCTAGGCAACATAGACAAACTATTTATAAAGCTCGAATACACTTTTGAGATGCTAAAATTTCCATGTATGTGGGTTTGAAGAGCAATGACAACTGCTCCTTAATTACTATTCAAGGTGACAAAGAAAAAAGTAGGCAGCATTTTTCCTGACATACCGGAATGCCTTTGGTTTCCAGGATGAGGCTGGGAACATGCCGGGCGGAGAGCGCGATCCGGATCGCGTCCTGAATCCTCTTCACCAGGCTCTTGCTGAATATGTGGTTTGATGCCATCTTCAGGAAGAGTATCACCCTCTCCTCCCCATCTTTGTTGTACTGAGGGACACAGAGGCTATCAGAAACCTCCTCAAAGGCTTCCACTGAAAAACAAAGGGAAATCCCTTAGGAGGATTTGTATTAATGCACCATTCTGGGTGCACGTTTTTTGTGGTTGTACCGAAAAAATGAAGTCACCTCCCCTGCAGCTGCAAATGCAAACAGACACCCTGGCTCGGTTATCCTACACTGAGCCTCCCCTCTGGGTGCTCTGAAATGTTCACTCCTGCCCAGGTGGAAATGCAGATTTAAGAATCATATACATTTGGTCCATACAAAAAATTTGCTTTAACTTTTGGGACAGATAAGCTGTTAGGCTAAGCCATTTTCTTTGGCTTTCCTCACAGTGCCCACTGCTGCACAGGTAAGAGAATAATGTGCCTGATGGTAAAAACAAGGAGGCAGCAGGTTAAGTCTCAGATTAGCACCTTTGCAGGGACTGTTTCACCACCTGTCACAACATCCAGTCTTTGAAGCAGAAGCACAAGCTCAAGAACTACCTCTTAATTATCAGGTAAGCTACAATACAAACAGTGTCAAGAGCTTGTCTTGGGGTGGGGGGGGAAAAACCTGACAAACATTTTCTTATAAATCTGCATGATACTATTAGTCTGCAAGGCCTTACTGAGTGCTCCTTTAGATGTTGTTTTTGTATATCTCAGCTAGTCATCTCCCACCCTGGAGATACTTCAGCAAAGCAACCAGTTTCAAGTTTACAAAAGCAAAATTTGACTAATGCTAATATACTCTGTATTGTCTCCCATTTGAAATGCAGCAAGTCTTATTACTTAACCCTTTCAAGCACCTTTATAATGCTTGAATTTCAGATTTAAGGCAACAGATTTAAAGCTGAGAGAGCTGGAAAGTTGATTTCATACCTATGTTATAGATTTCAGAACTCCCAAATCTTACTCCATTTGGATTTAATGTACCATCACTGGAAAAAAAAAAATCAGACAAAACAAAGAAGCATTAAAATGTGATTACAGTTTGATGAAGAGGAAAAATTGATTCAATTAAGCAAGTCTCTCTACATTTTGAGCAATGAAAATGCAGCCAGTTTAGAAACAGAATTGTAAGAGAATTTAATTCAAAAAGGCATTTTGCTCATTAGAATGAAGTTGTACACAAAACCTCAATCTTATTCATTCAACTTTGTTTCAAACAGCAGCTTTGAAATGCAAGCAGAAAATTTAGCCCCAGCTGTGATCACTAAAACAGGCACAGCTTAATACCTGACCCTCTATAATTAAGTTTTGCTGTAAAACAAGGTGATGGTAAAGACAAGACCAGAAGAATCTCCCAATTCACCACCTTGGATGTGCTGCACTCTCAGTTAAAACCAAGTGACCATTATAAACCACGGAACACAAAGTCCAATTCTGTCTTGTGTTCACAAATAGAAAACTGGAGTAGAACTTGGAAATGCAGTCCCTTCCCTCTAATCCAGCTGCTGATTAATTTAGGGGTGAAGACTGCAAATTTTAACACTGCTTTACTCAAAACACTTCCACCAAAATACTTTACCTGCGACCCAGCATGACAATTCCTCCTGTCTTGGGATTAATTTTACAGTAGTCACCGTGGGCCCAAACACCTATTAGGGAATGGCAGAGGTCAAGCAGATGATTTCTTACTCATCCAGTCACAGCAGACATTTGTGCAACTCAACTCACATTAACTTAGTAAAATACATACAAAAATGTAACATCAGATATACTTTGAGAACTACTCACAGCAAGTGTAGCAGCATTTAACTACACAAACAATCCACACTGCATTTACCACAAAGAGCTAGCACACCCAGGAGTAGCTCATACATCAGGATCAAACTCCACATTATCTTCTGATTGCTTGTTGCATGACTAAACAGCATCCCTTACAAAACAGATTAATAGCTCCTCTGAACACCACATTTTGAGCAAGCTGGAAGAATCTTCCACAGAGGTAACAATATTCCCACCAGTCTTTCTTGATCCACTGCTTTTATGATGTTCAATTCTGTGCAAGAAGCTTTCAGGGGCTTGCATAATAGGTCTCAACAATTCCCTAGGGAGTATATGTGCTTAGTGTTCTTGGTCTGTGTTAATGTAAAATCAGATTTGACTTTTCAGAGCTAGAATGACTTCTGTATTATTCTTAAGATTGATACTGCTAAAACAGCCTGCCAAAACTAGACATAGAAGCCAATTCTGCTCAAATTTTTCTAAAAAGAATTTCCAACCTCAATTATTTGCACATGCAGGTGCACATAAGACCATTTTCTAAGTTCAGTGTTACAGCCTTAAGCCCACTTACAAAGCAAGACAGAAAAGGGGTTTCAGAAAGAACCTCTGGACTACAGTGATTTCAGTCTAACAACCATCATGCAGATTTTCTTCTATTTACTGCTGTCAGGCTTACATGCAAGCTGCAACTTCCACATTCCCTCAGTTCTCCTATATGATTATCTCCTGCTGAACATTCTGACTTCTCTTGTGAATACACACCTGTATTGTTACTATTTTTAAAAAAGCTTCTGTCTCCAAAAAACAGCAGCTGGAGGTCCTGCTCCTCTAAAATCCCTGCCCAGGAGTCAGCAGGGATTTCAGCATCACTGTGCCACCACATAAGGAAAAGCCCTGGATGGGCAGAGTCCTCCACAATTATTAGGAAGAAAGCCTCTGGCCCACAGTGCCTGTTCCTTTACTTTGTAGAAGACTATGAATGCAGAATATGCATGTCTGAGGCAGCACATACTTAATCCTCATGCTAATGAGATAGCAGGTCAGCACTTTCCCTTGGGATTCACTCTCCCAGCTAGGCAGGAGCAGTCTGGCAGAGGTGCAGTGGCACTCATTAATAGCTGATTGCTACCTGACCTATTCAGCACTTCCATTTCACACTCGTGCCAAGCAGCCTGTGCCTGCACTGCAGACTGGAAGGCTGTGACAGTCAGATCTGCCTAATAAGAGCAGCAAAATGGGATTAGAGCCTTGCAGAGATTCTTACGAGTTTGATTTGGATACGTATTCAAAACAAAGCACTAGAAAACAGAGTGAGATGTTATGAAACATGCTGTGGAGTGAGTTCTTACTCTGAAAATCAAGATTCAAAGCTGCATGTGCCTGTCACTGGGCAATAGCAAGTAAACCTGTGCCTTCCTAACAGCAGCAATGCAATCTGTATCCTTTATCAGCATGAGCAATACCCAAAGCCCTTCATGACATACCTGGGAATCTTGAAAAATAAGCTTTTCTGTATTTGCTTCCATTCTCATCATTCCAGAAGTGTGTGGGCTGACAGGGAATCGGCTTGATACAAACCAGCTCTCCACTTTCACCCCAAACTGGTTTTCCTGCACGCAAAGGAAGAGGCATTTTCTGCATTTCTCTTCTGTAAATAACAGATTACCAAAGCAAAGAGCACCTACAGTTACCACTATTACAGCCAGATGCTGGTCCAAGTATGGGACGGGCTATGACTGGTGGCCTTGGTTCCAGTTAGTGTTCTGATCCTAAGTTCATCCCTACCTTAACCTCAGGAACTTCAGGAGAGCTACACCCCAGGGTGGAAGCCAGCCTGGCATCCCCAGCAACATAGCTAATGAACAACACCTAAAGCTGGAATTTGGCCTTGATGTGCTTTAGCAGAGCAATGGGAAAGGAGGGACCATTATCTTCACTGTAGAATCCAGATGCAGTTTTTGTGGAACATGTTTCTAAAGTGGAATCACCCATTAACAGCTGACTGTTTACCCATCTGACAAATAAAAATTATGGTCATGTAATTATTGTATTTCATAAGCATGCCTAGTATTTTGGCTAATGGTTACCTTCATCATTCCATGCTTCTACAGCCATTCCAAGATTTCTGGCCTGAATTTCTCCTTTGTAAACTGGAACTGTAACATTCTGACCCATGAAACATGAAATGATATCTGTCCCACCTACAAAAAAAGAAGTCCATTTAAAATATGCAGTACTTTTTGGAAAAAACTAACCTGAAAACTATATGCACTGTAAAACTGAAAACTGCCACCTTTGCCAAATGTTTCTGATCCACATGAAGCATCATAGAACAAACAGTACTACCTAGAACGTTGTGACTTTTATTAAAAGGTTTCCTTCCTTACTTTAGATGTCTTTATATGTGTATGCCTTTCATGCAAAACTACCCCTCAAGGCAGAACTTTTCTCCTTTCAACAGTTTCTTTAATCTTATTTAAGGAAATTTCCATTTATAGGAGAGTGAGAAAATAAACAGGCCCTAGTTTACAGACTTAGGGTATTTACAGAATTACTTAGAAATGTTTTCTTGTTTGTTTTGATTAAAGTAATCAGTCAAGCTATAGCACTGAACATTTACTTAGCTTTTATATCTTATTAGCATAGGAGGAGGGGAGCCACGCCTATAGGATGAACAGTTATCTTAAGAAAAATAGTTACTGTCAAAGTGCTTACTTAACTGGAATATTTATAGTCTTTCTAGGACTTTAAGGAAGTAGAATTAAGACACAAATCAATCATGCTGGCTTTACTCAAAAATAGGCTTCTGCATTAAAGTCTATTCATGTCTGTAGTAGCAAGTTCTAGATTCAGCACTACTCTTACTGAGCCCAGAGTCTGAGATAACTTCAGCAGCAGAAGAGTTATACTCTAAAAATCAAACTAAACTGAGTTAAAAAGCCCTTTGAAAATGTCAGTCCTCGTTACAAAGCGAAATGAGAAGTGCTGTAGTGGATCTTATGTGAGCAGAAGTTGCCCCAGCTAGCACTCCTCACAACAAACTGCACAGCATGGGGGCTTGATATTTCCCTAATTATATAATTTACAAAAAATCTGTCTGTAGTGCCAATTACTTGGCACAAAAGAACTGAAATGGGAACTCTCCAAGAGATATTTTCTGCTAAAGTCAGCTATTTGCAGAAGAGTATGTTCTGCAGGTTAATAGACTCTTTTCTTGATCTCAACCCTGCTACCCCTAAGGACAGCCAGTCAAAATAAATGATCATACTTAAAAAGAGCTAAGATCCAAAACATCCACCAAAAACCCTTTGGAGTGTATGAGTTTCATTATGGCACAGTGAATTATGCAGAAAAAAACTCTACACTAAAAAGACAGTTCATTCCAGTTTAACTACAGCCAATCCCAAATGATCCAAGGCTTAAGCTTCCCAAACATACAGCACAAATAAGCAAGAAGGAATTGCACAGGCAATCAAGAGAATTGCTAAGATGCTGCAGTATAAAAGCATCACCTGAAATGGATCCCAGGAGGACACTGCTTTTTATGTGTTTGTAGACATACTCATAGCTCTGAGATTTGAGTGGTGATCCTGTAGACAGGATAGTGTGGAGTGTTTGGAGATTGTGTGTTTCACCTTAAAGGAGAAAATCAACATAAGTCAAGGTATAATTTTCACAAAGGTTTGGAACTCTTTGTCACCACAATCCAGAATAATTACATAAAGGATTGTGACAAGATAGAGGGCCAGAACCAAGAGAGGAAAGGTATGAGGGAAGACAGGAGGGTTTCTCTAGCTTTTTGAAGCTTACATGGTTTTAAATTTTTCTCTTCTAGCACAGCCAGCCACTTTGCACCCGTTCCAAGGATGGTGATCCTAGAGGGAAAAAAAGTTTACACATTTTGCCTATTTAAATATGCTAAGAATCTAAAGACCTGCAATTCCCACTGCAGTAAGTAGAGGCTGTTAGACACTCTGTACATGGATTAGTCAAACAATGCAGTCTCTTAAAGCTTCTTAAGTGCAAGGCACATCCTTCTGAACTATCAAAATTAGTCAGATCACATGTCATTTCTGCAGCTTTGAAACTTTTCAGTCTATCTTTAAATATTAAGCAAAGCTTTCCCACCTCATTGAAACATTCAGTTACATTTATAAAAATTTGTAACTGCAAAACATCCCAAAGACATCAGAAAACGTTATGTTTACTTCATTAATGGGCCATAATGGCCACAAAGCTGTGTAACACAAAGCTCCTGCCTCGTACACTCTTGGACAGAAAAACTTTGCTATTTCAGGGCACAGTTGGATAAAAAGTACTTTACTCTGAGACAGCAGCCAGTGATCTTCTGGAGATACCTGGGCACTTTGCACCAGTGAAAGCCTGAATTGCCAGTGCCTAAACAAACAGGAAATTTGGCCCAGCAGAACTATCTTTCCCTGGCAAAGTTTATTTAGAGCTCTCCAATACAATAAAATCAGCTTGAAACAAAGGCTATGCCTCTTCCCTACTCTATCGACAGAAGTGCTAGTTTAATGTTTCTGCTGACATTTAGGAAGTCCTCTTCCCTGCCTTCTGCTAATTTAACTTATATTACAGCAATAAACTCACTCAAGAAAATGCACAGAGATAGAAGACGATAAGGATACAGTCTGAGTGAAAAGAACATGGGTAACATGGACATCACCACAGCTTAAAATAAGATCCTGCTAACTTGGCTTTTACTCCAAAGGCAAGACAGAAGGTAAAACACTTCCAGGCAAGGAGAGGAGGTTATTCCAACACCATCAAAAGGGGATGCTTTCCTTTGCCATGCAGGTGAATGACTCACCTCAGGTAGGAACAGGCTACTTGCACAAACACATCAGTGCACAGAACACTTTATCAGGCACATGGGAACAGCACAATAGAATCACAGAATGGTTTGGGTTGGAAGGGACCCTAAAGATCACCTAACTCCAACCCCTCTGCCATGGGCAGGCAACCTTCCACCACAAGAGCCCCCATGACACTGCTCCTCAGGTACCATGTACCCCACTCATGGAAACTAATTTTACTCTTATGTAACATCTCACTTTCCTTCCATGCCTCCAGCGAGTGCTTATTTTACATTAGAATACAAAATGCTTCTCTGTTTATTTTTAATCTCTTTGACACTTCCTCTATAGCACATGTAGAGCCAAGTCTCCTATTTCCTTCCAAATGCTACATAACTGCATTTAGGCACCATCCACCAATTCACTTGAGCAGATCATTAGTGGATGTCCACTTGAGCAGCTCTTGCCATGCAGTAGGAGACAACATATTCTTACACTATCATCAGGCTATCTGAAGGCAAGTGTGGTGCATCTTCAGAGAAGCAAGGTAGTCTTCACATGTTGAAGCCTTTTTTTAACATATTTAACATAAGAGTGAGCTGGGAACAGACTGCATGATGAAGTACCACCCAGATGGCCACCGCTTTTAGCGCCAGATTACAAAAGTGAGACATGCAGACACATTTATCTTCACTTAGATTTGGCATACAGAAACAATACTTAAAAATAAGCTGTGTTATTTCTCAATTCTAATTTTTTGCCTGTTGTTCTACTAGAGTTTTTTTGGGGGGAGATGGGGCGTGGCTTAAGTTTGTGGGTTTGTTTTGTCCTGTTTCTCTACTGAAGCATTCTGACTAGGCATTAACTTGGTTGTAAAAGCCAGAGACAAAATGCCACTCCTTAAATATTACATGTCACAAGAGACAGTGAAGTTTCAATTATTAATTATCAAGAGTTGGAAAGTGAATCTTTTGTCATCCACTTTCTACCACTAACTGATTTGAACTACCAATTAAAAATTACACTTATTTCTTATTTTACCAGTAATAACGTTCAAATCTACTCCTTACACCCTGTTGGCAAAATAGGAAAGTTACAAAATAAAAAAGAAGTTTAAGAACAAATCAAAGTTCAGCCAGTATACAAAATTAAATGCCACCACACTGTTTTACAGCAGGTTATAGGATTCTCCAGGCTTCAAAAAAGGGTACTGTGAGCATTTTCAGGCATGAAAACTAGTATAAAACAATTACTGAACAGCTTGTCAGCAAGAATTAGGCATTACAGATTAAAAAGCAAAATATGAAGATATAAGCAACCCTGCTGAGCCTTTCCAGTCAATTTATGTTTTTAAGCCAAAGTTCTATATTGAGTCTTAGGTTGAGCTGCTTGAAAAAAAGATTCTTATTTACTAAGTTCTGAGTGTGCTGAGAAATTACTCTTCAGATTGTTCCCAATTACTGCCTTTTGAAAAGGCTGCTCTTGAAAACTGACTATTGAACCAAAACGCTTTGTTTACCTGGAATTCTAATACCTGACTCAATTTTGAAACAATTAGCTCTTTGTCTCTCCTGCTCTCTCAAAAAATGTTCTACTCAAGGCTAAGTCAAAAGATAAATTATGTCACGCTGTGTACGAGTTCCTGACCAAGGGCACAACATCTTTAGTGAGGTTGCTTGATTGTGGTCATTGTGACAGGGGCAAATACCATTATCCTTCTATTTAATCTTGTTTACATACCCTAGTCTGTCAGTCAAGTCCCAGAGCACATTTGGTGAAGGAATTAGGGGAGATCCATCATACAGGACCACTGAAGCTCCTGTAGCAAGTGCAGACACTAGCCAATTCCACATCATCCAGCCAGTCTGGAAAAGAGAAGATACCTACATCAGTTTATCTTCATCAGCTCCCAGTCTGCTGTTCTGGCAGCTCTAGCACAGGATCAGGACTGGTGCCTGCTGTCACATGCTGGTAGAGGAGCTGCAGGCAACTCTAAAAGGATGAGAGGTACAGATCTTGGCAGAGGCTGGACCAAAGCATGATCCCTGCCCTCATGCAAGAGGTACCACCTTCCCATCCACTTCTCTTGCCTGAAGTTTTCC
Source organism: Margarornis squamiger (assembly GCA_035222235.1). Classification (NCBI taxonomy): domain Eukaryota; kingdom Metazoa; phylum Chordata; class Aves; order Passeriformes; family Furnariidae; genus Margarornis; species Margarornis squamiger. The sequence continues at coordinate 12,652,964 of JAWWTY010000035.1, read as the reverse complement.
TGCTGTAAGAAACTATTAAACCAACACCCAAGTTCATGCCCATCTCTGCTTATTATCTTTAACTGTATTATTTTAGAATCAGCAAAGAAGGCTGAAGCACTGCTTATCCTCTCACCTATCCCAAGACTGATCAGCTACATGTTCCTGATAGATGCTCATCTAACTCATCCTTACAAATACCTAATGAGATGGGGATTCCAGGCCTCCCTACACACATAGCTTCAAGGCATGAGTCAAGAGACAAGACAACTTTGAGACAAGGCAATTACAATGATCCCTCCACGGAGATATTGCAAACTGACTAGTCGTGTTAAAGTTCAGAAAGGAAGTCATGAGGAAAGAGATGAGCCTTCTCAAACCACTGCAGTAGTGGGAGTCTTTGGAATCATTTTTCTTTATTACAGTATTCGAAAAAAACCACCCCCACCACATAACTGAGCTCCTACATAGATCAGGTTTACTCCCTTTCCTTGCCCAAGTTTAGAATTGGGCAGCTTCTTTCCTCCCCACCACAACAGACATAGCAGAAATTCTCATCTTCTCTATGCTCTAGCCCTGCATGATGCAGGAAGCTGGAATCTGATTTGTAGGTAATATTGATGAGGCAATTTGATCAATAAACCTAAGGGACTGTAAAAATCAATCCATTTTCCTCACCAGTTAGGTCAGAAACATTTAACATGGGGTTGACCTTTCATCAGACAGGTCCCTGTAGCATTGGATTATTTCACCTGATTTTTTTTAAGCTCAGTTAGGTAAGACAATCCCTTGCAGAACAAAGATTTAAAATAGTCTAAAATGTACTTGTAGATTTGTACAAAAAGCTGTCTCATCTTTATAAGAAACACATATTATCTTAGAAGTGCCTTAAGCCCCACTTGCCGTTGTGTAGTACATAATCACATCACTGCTGGTCATGTTGCCATGAAGAATGTGTTCTTTCAGGTGCTGTATTAGTGTACCCTGGAAAAACAGTGAAAGAAAAAGAAATAAATAAAGGAAAAGCAAAACTCTGACAGCACATTAAGACTTAAAAAATACTAATGTAGTCAATACTTTGCAGGATTAAAGCAAGTATTTCCTTTAACTACAACTGAAGTAAATCCCAGGGCCTATCTACAGCAGCAATTGCATTCCTCATTCTCATATAACTTTTCAGCCTCTCTCATTAGACCTCAGCAATTCCCACTGCACATCACTTTTAATCCATGGAATAAGTAACTTACTTCACTGTCAACTCTACACAGCCAGAGTTGCAGAGAACTCCACGCAGACCATCATTTTAAACAACAGGCTTTTACCAGCCAGATTTTCCAAGATAAGCCCTTTGACAGTTTCATTTTCAGTGTATTTGGGCAACTGGGAGGAATGAAGGACTGAGGGTTGCTATAAACTGCAGCAGCTGCTATACATTAGCACTATGTATCCAAATTATCTTATCTATTAACATTTAGGAGACAAAAGACCTAACACTAGAGATCTCTTGTAAACACTGAAGTGACTGGCAATGTGAAATGTCTCACTGCTCAGAGCATCAATATTAATAATGTACTTAAATATATTACTTCCTTTTCTTTTGTTGGAAATGCTGCTAAAGTACCCCTGATCATCATTAAAGCGTAACTTGTTAGGATAAATAAATTTACAGACTACTTCATTAAGTCACTTCACTGCAGTGACAAATTAACATGGCTGATGTTAAAATAAAAAATGGGGTTTGCATTTATGCAGGGAGTCAGAGTGAAACTATTAAGAGCTTCATAAGCATGAAACAAGATTTACACTGAAAGAAAACAGATTACAGATAAACATTTGAAATGAAAAAGGAGAGTCATAAAACTGGCACATGCTTCAGGAGAAAAAAGGCAAAAAACATTAAATAAAGGAGTAAATCTTATTTTCGCTTCACAGTTCAAAGGAATCAGATCTGAATTCACCTGCTACTGTTTGAACACCCTCAGCTGTCACAACGCTGCCACCTAGCTACAGCTACCATCTTCTACAGATAAAATTAAAAACCACCAGGATTTAGAAACACTGTGTCTAACTGAATTGTTAAGGCTGCCAAAAGAATTGCAGGTGTTAACATAATTACTGCATTTACAAAAAGAAAGCACGTTGCCCCTGCAGGAGATTCTGAAAGAGCCACACAAAATAACAAAATCAGAAGTCAAATTCAATTAAAATAACTATTGGTTTTCTTCTTTTTCCTTCATTTAGTTTTTGCTATTTCACAGTTTTGGAACCAAAAGGGAATTTTTAACAAAGACTTCAGGTAAAGGCCATGAACTAGTCCCCTGTAAAACCCATTAAGTCTCAGCCTGGAAACAAAGGTACTGTGGGAGAAGGCAGAGCTGTTGTAAAGAGCTTACGGCCCAAGATGCTCTCTCAAGTTTATTTATGGGACTGGTTTATTTATAGGACTTTTGCAACCCTCAAAATAAATCCCAAGCATGTAGCATTTCATGACACAGATCTGGCAGCTGATAGAACTTACTGGTCTGCTTGTCTTTGCTGGGCTCAACATATGGCTGGTGAAGTGCTGAGCATCTGGAGCGTCAAAAACCAGCAGGCCCCGCTGCTCCTGAGCTCCACTCCTGAGCTCCTGAGGGACCAGTGCCGGGCACTTACACAGCTGAGAGCCTGCCATGAGTAGCTACTCATGGCTGCCCACCCTGGTCTCAAACCAGCAGTGTTCTCAACATGCTGTTCAGAAAGAGTCCAAGCATGAAAAATCCTCAGAGTGATTTGCCTACAGCTAAACAAGGAGTCTGCAGCAGTGCAGGTGTTTAAGCTCAAGTCTTGTAAGTCTTTAAAATGGAAAGAAATGAACTGATGTGGATTTTAAAAAGCAAATTATCTCTTCAGATAGCTGGGAATATGGAATAACTGAAAAGGGGTCTGTGTGAATGAAGTAGGAAGCAGAACCAATGTTTTTAGGACTAAAGAACAACAGTTATTCACTAATGTCTTTCATGCATTAAAAAGAACCCTCCAAATGTCTTTCTGTAGCAAACCCAACTAACTGTTCAATCCATACAGACCAGAAAAAGCCTCCCTCTGAGGCACCAGTTTTTAAAACATCTCCCATGACCTGGCTGCATTTTCTTTATTTATATATGTCATTTCACTGTGTATCAAGAAAACAGAGTATGTGCAGGGAAAACAGACCAGAAACATACTGCAGATAAACTGAGTTGTGAATTTAAAGTAAGCTGCCTATTGGCATCTAAAATCAGTACAGTAACAACACAGCATCAAAGCACACTATAAATAAGCAATACTTGAAATGTCTTCACTGAAATGTCATCTCTTCTCTCTGTTCTAACTACCAAAACCAAAGCTGAGCTAATCTAAGGCTGGAAAATGAGACAAAGATGGTGGGCTAATTTTGCTTTTGTTGAAATCAATGAGAATCCTCCTATTAATTCCAGTGGAAACAAGATTAAGCCTAGAACAAAGAGAGGAACCCAACCAAGTGTGTAGAAGACATCTAAGAATTTATTTGCAAGGGCTTTTTGGAGGCCCTATTCAAACTGACACATACAAACCGTGCAACCCCTGAGGCCTCTGCTGCAACAGTTTGTTTTTAGACTAGAGGTGTTAGCACCAGAACTCGAAGAGGGGGAAATCACCCTGCAGCACAGAACTAGAGCTGCTCATTGGGAACAGAATCATTACAAACCTATTCAGCCATCCATCACCTGCCCTCCTCCCCAGCAAGGATGAGCAGTCTGCACCTAAACTCTAAGGAAGCTCTGTAGGAACTGAAAAGAGGGAGAGCAGAGTCACACAGGTAACATAAGAAGAGAAAGAACTTGGCAGCAAAGTCCCATTGTCTAACCTCTATCTGTGTTTTCATCTCTACTATTTATCATCCATCCCTGAACAAAACACCTGTCCTGTTTTTACTAATCCACCTCTGCAAGTACTTAACCAGTCTAAAGCCAGTACAGCTTCAAAACAGCTGTCAAACTTCAAAATACACCTTCTTTCTTCTTCACAAGCACTGGCTTTGTGTCCCAAAGGGACCATTTTGTATGTCACATGCTACCTGGTATGAACTCCTATTGATAATATATAAAGCAGAGTGTTTACAGGCAGCAGGGGATTTGTCTGTGGGCAAATCCTCCAGTCCTTGCCATCAAAGAGAGGCAAGAACATACACACTATGGGCACAGCATCAAAGAATCCTGCCCTGAGGCCACCATGAGAGCCAGCCTTGCAGGATGCTCATCCTGACTTTCACAGCAAACAGCAGAAATTATGGACTCTGGCTAAAAGTTGTGCAGTTCCATCTATACCCGTTGGTACAACTGGACAACACTTTGTGCCTCCTTGGGAGGGAAAAAGCCCTGCCTTTTAAGGATTACATTAATGGCAGAGTTAAAGCTTCAACACTATGCCTGACTGCTGGAGTCACTACCTGTACTTTAAGACCTTGAGAACATCAGTAGTAAATGGAAATAATGTGAGCACAAGTCATTTTGGCACTAATATCATATATACCTTTAGCCACAAAAGGACATGGCCTAAAGCAAGGTTCCCACACAGAGCAAAACCTACATTCAAGGACATGGTAACCTTCTGGCTTCCTTCCTTAAAAAAAGGATTGATAACTGATAAACAAAGGTTAAAAAAAATAATCTACATAATAAAAACTGCAAGCTCCCTATGGGCCTGAGCTTGGCAGTGTCCAAAAATCAGTTCCAAACACCTAATTCAAGTTCTTTGGCCTTTCCTCTACAAGCATCAGTCAGGACAGTTCTATTGGTGCTTTTGTGACTGATACTTGCTGTCAGGAAACACTTGACATCTAAAAGGTCTCCACATCAACCTCAAACAATGTATTTTATATCCTTATCAATCTGTATTTGTTTCCAAATAGCCACAAATAAAAAGGTTCACTGCAAGTTACTGAAAAACTGTCAGCAATCAATTCTTCCTTAAAGTACACCATGGTATGATGCTGTTAAAGGAAAAATGTAACTCATGCAGTTTAACACAAGCAGTGCAGCTCCAGGAGGGAAGACATACCCCTGCTGAATGAACCATGCATTTTGGTGCCCCTGTTGTGCCTGATGAATACATGATGAAGAGAGGATGACTGAAAGGCAGCTGCTCAAACTCCAGCTGGGGAGCCTGGTCTCCTTTCCCAGTAGCCAGGAAGTCTTCTAAAAAGACACTGCACAAGAGAGGGAGAAGGCAACATTTCAAAAACTTCTGAAACCATTGCCCCAGCCCATACATAAGATTATCTCTATCCAAAAGCTTTCTTACAGTAAGCCATATACCTAAACTATGTATATAATTTCTATTTCTAGTCTACTTTTTGAATTGCTGGTTACTTTGTTGCCATTTCTGTTTTAAAATAAAGCACTAGTATAATATTGAGATAGAACACAACATAGATCTGCCCCTGTGACCAGTCTTAACAGCTCAAAGCAGACAGGAATAAACTGAGTCTAAGTCTGGAAGTCAATCATTTCCAGAAAGTGTTTAACATAAATAATCCAAACCAGTAAATAAGCAAAAGAAATTCTCTAAAAGTGTCACCTGAATTATTAATTATTCATCTCTGGAAGGCACTTTGTTCTCCCTGCTACGTCCTACTGAACTTTGCCTTCATTTCAGAGCCAACAATAGTTTTGGAGGAGCAAAACATCTGCAGCAACCTACACCACTTCTGTTTTCAGTATGAAGCTGGACCCACATTAAATCATTTTCTGCAAGTTCAAGAGGTCAGTCAGGCAGTTTCCATAGGTATCAGCAACCATCTCATCCCTAGTTTGCACTCTCAGAGCTCACCATCTCCCATTACCTGTTTGGAATCTTAGAAATATCTATGGTTTCTCTTGATGAGACATATGGAATCACTACCACTTTTTTTATATCTGGAAGCCCTGGAAGAAAGAAGAAAACAATTATTTCCTACATTCAGTTACATAACCAAAGGTCTGCTCTGCCTGATTGAATCATACAGTGTAACGCACAACTAACAGAAATAATCCTGATGCACTGGGTATTGAAACCCCAAAAGACTAAACTGTTACCTAAGATAATTCCCTCAACACTGCCAGCCTTTTATGTGTAAATCTGCAAGCTCTAGTGCTGTCATACCTCTTCATTTGTCGTCAGCAGCACTTTGCTTAAGCTTAAAAAAAACTATCTATTTCTAAAGCTGACTAGTTTCTGGTGATCTATTTACGTTAAGCGAGCAGAAGGCTATTAAAATTACAGAAAAGACCACTCAGATTTTACTCAAATCTCTTCTGAAAAATCTAAGTGGCCACAGTGATACTGCAAAGAAGAAAGGACAGCAACAAGCAGTGGTAGTGCAGGCTTTGAGTACTCACAGAACTAGAGCATAACTAAGACTAGGTGGGATGCAGTGAAATACCTTTTACCACCCTCAGCAGCTTTTCCAAGTGGTTGTGTGCTTTGCCATTGTATATTACTGCTTCAACAGAGAAGATGAGTTTAGGCTGAATTTGAGAAAATCTGTCCAGCACACCCTAGGGACAAAGAGGAAAATAAGTTTAAAAAAAAAAAAGAAATTTACTGCTATGAAACCTCAACAGATGCTAAATGCAAATTTCAATTCAAGCAAGGAGTAAGGACAGGAATTAACAGGAGAGTTGTTAAAAGACTGCATGGTTTCACTCACACAGGATCTTCAAAGTGCAACACGTTTGTAACAATCTACTTCATGACCCCCAAATACATCAATCAGCAATATAGATAAAAACCCCACAGATAAAGGAACATCATTCACTGAAGGGTCAATCTCACAGAGCTCTCTAAGCAGCTAAAAAAAATCACCTTGAGAGTCAGGTGTAAACTCACCTAGAGAGGACAAGCCCTGTGGTGTGAGCAGGAGTTGGGCCCTTCATTGACACCAAGGCCCACAGGACTCCTGGGTGCACCTGCAGGCAGGTGCTCTCCATGCCCTTGGTTTGTCAGGGCACCACTCTTGGGGGTCTGCACGGGGGAAGCAAACACCCCAGGCTTGGGGGAGATGCATTTATCACATGGTGAGGTGGCACTTCCCATGAACTGCCAGCTTTGTTCTGCTACAATTAACAAAGGCAACTATACCACTGGTTTTTAATCAAAATACTCACATATTGAACAACATACATACTACCAGCAAAAACTACCACAGCTCCTTTAGAATCTCTGGGGCAGGAGACATTGAAATGCTAAATTTTCAGGTGTCTCCTCCAGCTCCTACTGTTTTCAAGAATTTACCACAGCTATCATCCTACTTGAGATTAAAACCCTCCTGGCATTCACTTTTTATCATGTACACTGCATGCAGCAGCCTACGAGAAATGGATCTTTTTGTATTCAACAGCAAGAGGCAAATCTTTTTAATAAAAGCACTCAGCATATAGTGATGTTCAAACCTCTCTAGCTATATTACTTGAAGCACTAAGAACTACAAGATTACTCAATATTGTAAAATTGTCAGCTAACTGTTCAAGAACAAATCACTTAAATCATGTTGCAAAAAATCAGACTTGAGTCATTCTTATTGTTCCCAGCATTCTTTATTTTTCTATTTTTTATTTTGTCTTCTACTTTGCAGCCAACACGAGAAACAAATTACCAAAGCAGAAGGTGAATGCAAAAACACCACAATCAACTGATCTGTTTAACTTCTCCTTTCCAGGCTGGGCTGCTCAGGGTTGCAAGAAAGCCTGCTGCAAAAGCACACAAGTCCTGTCCTGACAACCTCCCCAGCTGTCTCTTCAGGAGAACTCACTGAACACCACAGATAAGGTACAGAGACAGGACTAACTATGCAAGTGTCTCTGCTGAGTATGCCATTTAACAGTTTTCTCTCATATCAAAGATGCATTTCATTTTTCTTGTTCACATCCTAAGAAAATACAGTGACAATGCACTGGCACTCGAATGCATCAATTAGTTTAAAACAAAAATCACCAGAATCTGTTTCGGTGACTGAAGAGTTTTTCAAGAAGCCCCTAATGTGTTAGCAAACAAACTCAGAAATAAAGATTTAATTAATACATTGCAGTTACTCTCTAAAGGAAAATAAACTGGTTTCTTAGGAATATGATATCTACTTCTTTGTACCTTTTTAAAGGACAGGCCAAGCAGCCACACACACGTGCTGTGAGTATTTATATATCTGTGTGTACTCATGCTGAGCACAGAGCACACACACCACATTTCCATGCTGCCTGGTGTTTAACAGTGAAGACCAATGAGAGCTGAGGGTACTCTATCAAAAGAATCAAATCTGAAAAGAAGTGTGAATCAGAAACAGAGATGACTCCAATACTCAGGGTCTTACCAAACCTGCTAACACACCTCTTTAGATTCATTAGCACTGGCAGGATCAAATCCCCCAGGGCAGCCTGGTATGATACAAAGGCAATACAAACAGATGGAACATGTAATTGCTACACTGGAAGTTTAATCCAACCAGATGGCTCAGCAAGGAATCACTTCCACAAAAGATCAGGTATAGCAGATATGGCTCATTCAATTCCATACACCTCAAATCCAATACTAAAAGTAGTGCAGGACCTCACAAATGGAACTGCACTGACTGCCAGGGCTCACCAGAAGGTTCCTCACCTAGTTCTAAGAGCAGAGCTCTTTTGTAAACTTATATATTCAACAATTTTTCATGCACAGGCCACAGAGCATCACTTTCCTATTAATATATGGAAATGGATAACAGGGACTAGAGAAATGAAGCAAAAGCTGCCAAGAGCAGCATTCTGCGTGGGAGGGAGCTCACTGGTTCTCTGACAGCAGACTTCCTGAATGCTTGAAGCCTTTGGATGTATGGCATTCAGAGCCTGCAGTGTGTAGGCAGTTCTGAAAAGTGACATTTCTAAGCTTCACAAAACATATATACACAATTGGACTTGAAATGTTGAAAATGCTACTCTGTTTCCCAAAACACAAACAAAAAACAAATCTTCATTTACATTAACAGGACTAAAGCAACTGCACAGAAGGAGGAATATCTTTTCCTTAGGGTAGGAGTCAATATCTCTGAGGATCTCTGTTGATCTCCCTTAAGATTTTAGGGTTTGAATTCATGCCAACACATGCTGCTAAAGGAGAATAAATGATATTGATAGCACCGCTGCTCGAAGGCTAAGTTTCATTAAAAAACTATCAGAAAAACTCAATAAAGCTGGGCACTGAAAATAACAGCACTTCAACACGGACAGAAAACATACCAGTCCTCTGTAATGCAAGCAAAATGAACAATCTTCCCCCAGATGAGAGACCAAATCACATTGCAAAGAAGACACTCCATACCATCATTTTCTGAGCAAGCAGAAAGTATTTGTAGAACAGATTGATCATTACATGCTGTAATGATTTTTTTAATGATTTTTTTCCAGAACATGGAATGCTGTCGCCCTCTAGTGTTAATCCAGGGAACACCATTCCATACCTTTAACCAGCCACTGGGGTTAAACACTGAAACTTGAGGGTATTACCTAAAAGCTTTGGTGTTCTGTGCTCTGCAATCCCCAAAGAGCACATTTTCCAAATGCTGTCATGTCAGCTTTTAGAGAGAAAAAGGGTTCAGCACTCCACTATAGAAGTAATTTGTATCTGTTGATATGTACTAAAAACTCCCCAAAGAAAGTAGAAAGCATTCCAAAAAGCTTCCGGGGCACATCTGTTTGGAGCTCATGGTAATTTTTACTGTATTTTACACATTTATTTCTACACTGAAAAGTTAAACAGGTTAGTGATATTAGTCTGAAATCCTTCACTTTGTTGGCAAGCATCCTTCTGGAAAAGGCCAACTGGGGTGGTGCTGAGTTTACCCACACAGGAGGCAAAGGATGGGACTACTTAGGCAAAGAAACTGGAATGTGACTAAACAGCCTGGGGGAAGATTTGGGATAAAGGACCAAGCCTCAGTCAGCTCTGTTGAACTGCTGCTCATTTGCATAGTTACTATATTAAAAGCTCACCAAGACTATGGAGTCCACCTGAAAATATCCCAACAGCGAGTAGTTAAAAGTTACTCAAATCACTAGGCTGAAAATCATTACTGACAACTCCAAGTGTTTGAGTTTGTGGAAACTAACTAAATAAATAAATAAATCCGGAGTACTTGGCTGTGCCAGGAGGTGGCAGCAAGACTAAAGTGAAGAGAATCGATGTGCCACTTGAATTTATGACCCTCACATTTGTCTGAAACACAGCAAGGGCTTTCCTGCACGTGCAATGGGGCTACTCACGTTAATGCCAAAGTCTGGTGAGGTGGAACTCCAGATGGCACCGATGCTCGCAGCAGCCAGCATTGCTTCCACTGCATGGATGCTGTTTGGTAAGTAACCTGGGGCAGAGATGGAATGGTTAGAGATGGAGGAATGCTAAAAAGCATCAAATCTTACAGTAAACACAATAGATACAGTAGACAGATATTAAAAATTCAAAACCCTACACTAAAGCATCATTTAAAGCTCCACACTCAACCACAGTGTCCTACTTTGAAGTCAAATCAGTTACACAAGGAATTAGAAATAAATCCATTTATAAAAATATTTTTATAAGGTTTTTTTATCTACAAGGGGTTTTCCAATTTACAAATGTTCTTGGTTAATTAATGAGCCTTTCAGGATAAGAGGGCAGTGCACTGAAAAGAATAACTGGGCAAGAAAGTTTGTGGATTGACTAGGGTACCTAGAGACTAAGAACAGAGCATATACAAGGGAATAGAACAGGTCTGTAGGAACAGCCATTAGAGAAGAAACAAGTATCTGGGAGGAAAGGTTATAAATAGTTCAAAAGGAGAAATTCAGCTTTACAAGGCTAAACATTGTCTGGTAGACACTGCCAGAATCTTAAACACAAAACAAGCAAAACCAGTGTCTCAGCTGATAAAGGAATAATACAGTGGGACAAGCCCTGGAACATTCCCACATAAATGTGGCTCTTCAGGTTTATCTCATTAGCTTGCAGCAAGATTTCAACATTTCAATTCAATTCATTAAGACATACGGAATAAATTAATGTCAAAAAAGTTAGATTTTCAGTGAGCTCAATTTGAGCAACTGTCCAGAAGGTGCTGGGTGGCTGAGACTGACTCTGCACTGGTAAGAATTTAACCTAAATGAAAACATACAACTGGAATTCACAAACTACACTGAGGTAGATCAAAGATGTGGAGTTTCAGATTGGCCTTCTTAAGTCACCAAAATTATGTCCAAGTACTTAAAAAAAAAAGGACAAAATGGGCCTAATTGCAGGACTCTGACATCTAATTAGATTTCAGCATTTGAAAGCAAACTTAAAGGGCAGTAAAAATGCTTTCCACCTGCTTAACAGCAGTCGTGAGCAGTGACAGATCTTGGCCTGCAGGTGCACCACAAGGCTCTATCAGACAGGAAACACTCACTAGTGCAAGATGCCTCTCAAAGATACTTATAGAGGTACTTTTTAGGACAGGAACCAAGATCACAGATCTTAACAGCAGTTTCTACTACATTAACTTTATAAAATAGGTGGATGCTGGGCTTGATTTTTGCCAATTTGTACACACAGCTTGGAGAAAATCCATCATTTTCCAACTTTGTGAAAAGTAAAGTTTAAAATTAAATCTTAAACTGAGATTTTTTCCCCCATGATTCAAAAACAAAAAATAAAAATCAGTGAAATCACTTTCTTAAACCAGCACAGCCACTTCAGTTACTGTAAGCAGCTGTGCTTTTGTGAGTAGTAACTTTGAAACCAGCATTATGACTTAGGCCCAACAATTTCTAGAAAACACACAACTGTGAATAAAAGCCTCCTACCAGGTTAAGATATAAATTACTCCCTAGAATTGCCTACAGCTTGTGGTGTTTTGTTCAGTGAAGTTCTTAAGCACATGAAGTGCAGCAAAACCTCACACCCATAAAGGAATTACTTACTTTGCTATTTTCCCCTTGGGGCCAAGGTTTATGACACAGGGTACAGTATTCAAAAATCTTTGTGCTTTCTCTTTTAAGACAAATCTTCCTAAGTGATAATTTGAAATATATGAACCAGAACAGATTTAAATGCCATTTTGTGTGACAAAAGCAGTTCTTTAATTGATGCCAAATACTTCCACTGAGCATCAGGGGGCCAGAGTGCAATGTAAACTGAAAGATCTCTCCCCGTGCTTTGGAGCTGTTGATACCTTGCCATAACTTACAAGCTTCAGTTCTATAATAAGCAATTCTCCCTTTCACCACTCCTCCACAAAAGCCCTCAAGGCAAGAACACAAGTCTCTGCTGATTATTGTGAGCCTGACAATTAGATCATTACTTGCATTTGTCAGTTGGCTTTGAGGTGGTGGTTGAGTTTTGGAGGATACCAGCCAAAACTGCCCAAAGGTATGAAACATGCACAGCAGCTCACTCTGCATTTCTGTGTCTTTACCCAATCACTGCAGGCAGCCAGCCTGACCACTGGGATTTCACATTTGTCCCAGCACCAGGTGCTATGAATAAAAATATGTTTCTATTCTGGCTAGAGATCCTCCAAACACAGCAACGTAAGAATTCACGTTCCTTTTCTCTCTCCACAGCTCCCTGTGACAAACTCTAAGCAGGACAAGCAATATCTTAAAAACACTGTCTGGATTTTTTTTTTTTTTTTAAGAGGCACTTACAGCCTGATCTGCTCAGGACAGCATTTTCTGTCAGTTGCTATTTGCTTAATCTAGCACACACTGAGATTACATTTACATGTGTTCACTTACACTGCAGTACTTCACCAACAGAACAGGTAAAAAATAGTCTAAAATTTTATAGAATCATGCTGAAAACTATGTCAAAAGTCTCATCTCTCAGAATGCTGAGAACATATTCCATTCAAGTATCTAATGCTTTCAGGAAGCAGAACAAATGTGTATGCAGAAACAGAGGCATCCAAACACTGCCAGTCACCTGCATGAAAACACAATTGAACTGGGACCCTGCATCAAAGATTTTGTTTGAGCCTTGAAATAATGCATCAGGAGGAAGGAAATAGGGAGCTGCAACTGAAACACCTTATACTATTGAACTACACCTGCTCTCAGACAGAAGACTCAGTCAAAGACCAGACTTTGAGTTTCCCTTTTCAATGTTAATACAGTATCTCATACTCCTGCAGGACTTCAGAGTGGCCATCCTACCTAACATTACTGCGGCCTGAGTCTATTAGTAACATGCTAATCTCCTTACAAAGCTAGCTTTAAAACCCACGTAAGCAACTAGGGCTAATACAGTTACTATAGATAAAATACCAGCTTTAAACAATGTAATTCATTGATGTTTTGTTGAGGTTGTATTAGTGTGAACACACAGGGAAGATTAGATTGTTTTTAACTGCTGACTTGTAATTGAGCAAAGCTGGCTACAGGGACATAATAGAAGCAATATATCCAGAGATGAGAAACATACTCCCTGTTTTATTTTATTCCTATTTCATTGTTATTTGCCAAACAGATGGCCAGGGGGAAACCAGGAGTACCTCACATGTGGATCTGTGCAGCTTGCGTTAGGTATTGTGTGTCTCTTCCAACTGTTCAAACATCCCTGACAGTACTGCAAGACATCTTTAGAGGAAGAAATATGTTTCACCACACATCTGCTTCAATTGTGTTTACTATTAAGTGCTATCTCCTTAGTGATGGAAAGGGAAGACTAGGATGAAATGAAGCTGAAAAAGTGCTGACATTGCTGCCTGTCCACCCACGTTCACCCACCTCCAACTTCAACATACTATTACTGTCATGATGCAATCACAAATTTTATTGAACCAACTAGGGGATATGTTAAGTATAATGAAAAGTTAGTCTTGTCTTAGAGGCAGTAAAGTATGGGGATGAAATCCACAGGAAAACAACATTAAAAGTTTCATGTAATTCTAACAGCTCAAATTTTAAGGCAAAGTGTCAACAGGACTAGGGACACCAGGGGAAGGGAAGGAGCAGGAACTGCTCAACAGCTCAACTGATACAGACAACTCTGAATGAAGATTACAAGGAAGAGTCTCCCCAGCCAGGGTAAGAGGGCAGAGTGAAAAAATGCGGAATGCAAAAAATTGCCCAGAAGACACACACACACAAAGATCCTGTATTTATAAAGCTCTACCTGATCCCAAAACCACATTGATTTTAAGGAAAAGAGGCTGCCCAGATGCATTAAATCTTTTTTGTTATCAAAAGTCCAGGGCTTTCTAAGGTCTCCAAGCCTTCTTCCATAAACCAGCTGCATCTGCTCATAAAGATATGCTTAAGCTATTGAAATATTCAAGGGGACCCACACCACAGAGATCCCCGGTCCCTGCAGCAGCCAGGCAGAAAGGACTCAGCTGTGCAGGTGCCACCCAGGAAATTTGCTCTGGAAATGCACAAAAAGGCCAAGGGAAAAAACAGCTGCAACTCAGGCAGATGATGGGAGCTTAACTCCAAAGACCAGGGAGCCAGGATCCAAACAGTGTTTCTCATTGTATTTCCAATGTATTTCCTTCCTTTTCTATTTATTTGTTTTGGTGATGTGGGTTTTTTCTTTAAATAACAGTAACACCACCAAATAGCCAGGGACTGCAATTTGTGCCTCCTCTTGAAATCACTAAAAACCCTTCCAGGCTTCCCATTGGAAGTTATGTACATCATGACATACATTTTCTCTCTCAAGAACAGAGCCAAGTGCGTAGTTAAAATCCTACCCTTTCTGTGGAAGGAAACCCTGACATTAAGAATGAATTTCAAAAAAAAACTTTAAATCCCTACCTCTGCAAGCATGTAAAACATGTGCATAAATAAAACCAGCAGTATCTAAAATGTACTATTTTATCCATACATTTTCTTAAAGTATCAACTATGCCTTTTAATTTTAAAAAGTGAAGAAGTAAACCAGCTACCAAAACAACAAATCAGGTTCAAAAGTCAGCCAGCCTCCAGTTGTGGTAGACAAGATAGTCATTAACTAAAAGGAACTGCTACTAAAATCATAATAATACCATTTTTAGCTTAATTATTAGCAGCACAGGTTACAGCCATATTTCCAGGAGCATGTTTTCCTCCAGCTACAGAGTACATTCTGTTGCTCCTCAACAAGTGATCAGATATGAACATGATGGTGTTAAGACTGAAAAGGGAGACAAAATTAGAGCACCTTAACTTAGTCTTCACTCAGACTAGCCTTCTCAGCTTCACTGGATGGTTCATACCCAATTAAGGATTTAGCTCTAATTCTGTGTTAAAACCCAAGCCACCAGCTGTGATAATTAAGTGGTCAGTTACCAATTCCAGGGAATACTCAGACCATATGCATGAAATGAGCTCTACTGAGTTTATTTTACATTTCCATGTCATATTTGTGGGTTTAAAAACATACCCTTCTGGTTTTCAACATACAGGTTTAAGTTTCTAACATGCAGAAAACAAACAGTTTCATCACTTGGGATTTGCATCACGTAAGAATTTACACATACTTAGGAAAATGGCCAAGTATTGCTCAAATCATGTGATTCCAGTAGTACAATGGATATGCACACTACAACTTCCAGGTAGGAGTCGAGGAGCTTCAAGGATACTCCAGTTCTGACTTGTGCTACACTGACAAAACTAAAGAGTTACAGAGCACATGAAGCAGAAATGAAGCAGCTCAGTTGGAAGATCAAAACCAGCAATTTAGAAATAAATGAACTGAGAGCAGCTTGAGTAACTCCTTTCCATGCCTGGACTGTACAAAGCCATTCACAAGACAAAACACAGCTTATATAGAAAACAATCTACATCAGTCTTATGACTGCAGAGCATCTGGTGAGATACCGAAAGGATCATGGGGCTCTAACTACTGATCTCCACACTGCTATGACTTGAAAAGTTACTGCCCACCAGCTGTTCAGTAACACCATTCTAGAAGAGACTCCTCCCAAAGGCAGTGGGAGAAGGCAGTGGAAATCCACTCCTCAAGACCTGCAGCTCACTGAACACCAGATTACCTGAGGCTGTAGGGTCAGGAATTGCCAGCTGGCACCACACCAACCAACCTGGAACCACCGTTTCCCAGACTGCCCCTGAGTGAATCTGCCAGACCTTGCAAGCCAAGGCTCAGCAAGAAGCAGTTTCCATCACTTCTGCTTTCATAGTGTTTATGAAGCAGACCTTAGTGAAGCTTTGAATGAGGTATTTTCCTTCCTCCTTCAGTGCTAGTGAACCTGCAGGCTAATCCAGGTTCCTTCCCTCTAGAAGTATGTTTCCTACAAATGTAAATACAGCAGCATAAGAGCCTTTTCTTTAGAAAGTTACTGTGAAATAGTATTTCACATTCATGTTTCTATAACTCACTTGCATATTTAAAGAAGAAAAATTCTACCTCCTCTCATTTAGAAGACACTACTCACCAACAACTCTGTCTCCTGCTTTTATTCCCATCTTCCTCATGGCTGCAGCATACAAAGCTACAGCTTGTCTCAGTTCTTCAAAAGTAACTTTCAAGATTTCTTCTTTGCCTTCCCCTGAGGAAAGAAAATTAAAACCAGTCAGAAATTAAGCATTGCAGCATACGTAGAGTCTAGTACAACTAATATCTGGAAGAACACAAAGCATCTTTAAGAGAAGAGTTTCCACTAATATTTATACTTTCTGCTTGTTAAGTTTCCATTATGCTGTAGCAAGCTTTTCTCTTTAATGGGAATCAAGAATTAATCAGTGGCAAAAGGACATTTCTAAAAACAGATACATCTGCAAAAACACAAAATATTCACTGGAGAAAGGTGTACCCTCAAAGGGCATTCATGATAAATAGACTGCACTCACTAAGGTTAATTTCTAACATGGAAATAACCTTATTCTCCCTTTTTGCTCAGTTTTCTCATTAGCTCTAGGAAGCCAAATCAAGCTGCCAAGTTTAGGTTATATTACAGCAAGTCACTAACTCAAAAAACATGCACATACAAGCCTGACTTTCAATATGCTTTTTAAACACCTGCCTTTGTCAACACAGCACAAAGCAAACAAACTAACCTGGACTCCATCTCTGAAAGGATGTGTAGGGTGTTTTCACTTTTGTACTGAATGTCAGATGTTACATAAGCTGTTAATAAATCACTTGTGAAACAAAATGAACAAATCTAAATGTTATGAAAGGGAAAATTCATCATCTTCAAGGTCCCTTCCCGTACTTCCTCAATGTGACTCCTGCAAACCATTCAGCCTGTGCTGTTTCCAATATCCAGGACTTCTCATGAAAACACATATGCCAAGGATGCCACAAGAAAGGTGAACTGCATACCCTGGTACTCAGTCCCTGCAAAACAGCTGCCAGTCTGACTGCCTTAAGCAGGGAACAGTATTTTTTAATGTTTTGCCTTCTTAGACTTTCCTAGCAATAAATCTGAACTTACAGAGCAAGAGAGCAGGTCATGATACAAAACAACAGAAGTCCATGTAACATGTAGTTCATAAACTGAGCAGGCACTGCCAACAGAGCCTGTGTTCCCACAGAACAACAGGAAATGGGACTCTGATCTTGCTCTATGATTAAGGCCCCGGGAGAAGGGAAGCATGAAAAGGATTCACCATGGGAGCCAGTGACAAGTGAAATTATTTAGGAAAGTTACATTTACATTCCCGTGCTCCAGTACACCCACACTGCTCCCCCAGACTCATCCCTAGTGAACACACAAACCAAGTCCCCAAACCACCACTCTGACCTAGCAGCAGGGGTTAACAGAAAATACTCTGACTTAAGAGGTCTTAAGAAGATTAAGCACAGCAGAAGGTCACGAAAGAAATGCAGGTGGAAGTCTGTTCACCAGAGAGGAGCCAAAGTATTCACTTCAGCTTTTAACATTAACAAATCAATCACATCAATTCTACATACATTTAGAGTCAACTTACTAATCAATGTTTGGCTTTCAGGTGCTCCACAAGATGTACTTAACCACATTGATTTTTTCCTCCATTAAATAATACATAAGAAGCTTTTCTAATGATCTCAAACTCTGAAAGCAATGAGTCCATCCCTTTGAAGCCAGCTTCCTGGTACAAGCCTCACTTCTATCCAACTTCACCAAATCAATTCTTATTACACCAAAACTGGGTCACAGACTTCCCCATTCCCTCTGAACTGGTAGTTGATTATATATATATATATATGTATGATCAGAGAGGTTTCTTTCAACATCTCTACCCAGTAAAGTGCAACTCATAAGTATTTCTTCAGCAGCAAACTTACAGAAGGTGATTCTGATGTCTCACACTGGTTTTAAACTTTTACTATCAGAAGAGTAACATACAAGTAAAACTGATGTCTATATATCTGAAATCAGAAACTAAGATTTTTAACACCTACACAATCAGTCCATAGTTCTGCATCTTTTCCTCTGCTAAGGAGCTGCAAGTCTTCATTGTTCATTGTTAAGCTACTAAGAAGCATCACTGCTTGGTCAGTCTCATGATAAGGATTAGGTCCAGCAAAGGGGAAGCTCAGAATACAGCTCCCTTAGGAAGCATTCACACACCTGCACAGAAGATAATCCCATCCAACAGATTAGAATCAGTTTTTAAAGTTACCAAAGTCAGCAAACAAAAAAAGTCTCTTCTCTGTATCTCAACATTACCATCCTTGTGACTCTACATGGATTTTACTAGACTTAAACTTTCGGTGTAACACAAAAATTAAGACTAAGCTTTAGTTTTCCAGACAAATGAAATTCCAGCTGCCCCATTTACATAACGGTCCTTTCTGTATTGCCAAAGCAGAGTTAATTCATACCTACACCCCATGTAGTCCTTTGTATTCCTAAAATAAAAAGCATAGGAAGAGGGTGGGAAGGACAGTATCAAGCAACAGTGCCAAAATACTTCCTGAAGGTAAGTGTTAGGCAAGAATTTGACAAATGTGAAATAACACCTCAAATACTGAGTGCTGCTAAACACAGAAGGACCCCCACTACCTTCATGCAGTTGAGCACATTCTAAAAAAAACTCATTTCATTTGCCAAAGGCTTTTCAGAACTATCTGTAATCCCAGAGCATGTTTTGCTGGTTTTTATTGCAGAGCTGTGTCACAGATTGTGCAGAGTTACGGATTTTATTAGCCTTTTTTGCTCCTCACCCAAACCAGTTTGTTTCGAGGTTTCATCAGAGCTGTTGCACAAGGCCTAGTGCTGTGAACTGTAGATAAATATAAACCATTCATTTTTTCTTACTTGCTGCATACAGTGCAATCTTGTCATTGTCCTTGTGCTTCAGGAGATTCTCTGCATAGTTTAAACGGCTGCCCTTAAACCATTCCGGGACATCTGCAATGCTTTTGGATGTATCAACCACCTGGAAAAAATATATAATACACATTTCTTTTTGAGAGAAATCAGCTAATTAATTTCAAGCTCTTTTTAAACTGCATTAGGCAAGAATCATTTCTCCCATCTTACAGATGGCAAACAAACACTGAATCCTTTAATTACCAGCCTGGAAAGATTAATTATTTGTCAGATGTCACAAGCAAATACGTCATTACAACAAAACTAGAAAAAGTTCCTTGCTGACAGTTCTACCTTTGGACCAGCCTTTAATACACAAGTAAAACAAACCACTGTGCTCCAGACCACAAAGCACAGACAAACCACAGTGACCACTGGGGTTTAACCCCTGGGAACACCCCAAATGGGCTGAGCTGCAGTATATTGAAACTCTCTCACAGGACATAATCCCCAGCCTCCCTCTCAGGAAGCTCTGAGCACCCACTCTTCCCCAGCATGAGTCACAGGGTACACAGACCAACATCAGGAACTCAGACAATGGTAACTCAAAATAATAAACTGTACAGTCAAAGGTAACCGAAAAGTTCCAGCTTTTTATTACAATTAGCCATTTTTTTAGAATTAAGAAGGTCTAACAGCCTAATAAACCCATATTAAGTTGAACTCCCCATTTAGGCCTAAGACATGCAAAGAATTGAAAAATGCAATGAAAAGTCATCAAAAATACATTCAGATTCAATAACTCCCCCATCTTGAATTAATTAAGCCTTCAAGTATTAGATTATGCCTTGATAACAGTGATAGGTAAAGAGCCCCTTAGCATTCACCTCAAGTAACTAAATTCTTTCCAAAATGCCCCACTGCTTAGCAATTCAACTGCTCAGCAGCATGTGCATTTTAAAATCTTTAAATAGAAACTTTATTTTATAGTTATGTTTTTGAAAGCTTCACTTCATAGCCTCAGGTTCTCTCATGGATTGCACATACATTATAGAAACAACATTCCTTCAGAGCAAGTGAAAAGCTCTTCTGAAAGCCAGGCAGAGCTCAAAATACCTCCCATTCCAGAAAACCGAATGGTTTTGTGCTTTGAGATGGGCAGCGTATGTATTGCTGGAGGCAATCCTAAAATTCATTTGAAAGCCAAGTTCAAGTTCATGTGGAAGTGCTCTACTGCATTACTTTATTTCAGATGTATTCTCTAAAAATGAGAACTCAAATAGACTCCTCTGCTCCTAACAAACAGCAAGAATTGAGTTAACATCTACGTTCTATCAACTTGGGCTGCAGAAATTATTTTTTTTATACCAACATATATTACAGCAGCAATTAGAAGCTTCAAAAAGATCTGACTCATTTCTAACTTCCTTAGCTTGAAGAAAAGCAAGCAGAATGTTTTCAACATTTTCCAGGACAAGATCCAACATAACTATTTTTTCCTGAAGTGGAAAAAAAATCCTTCAAAGAGCTTCAAAGATCTCCACTAGCACAAGGTGCTGAAATCACATACTTGATGCTCTAGTATTTTCTCCCCAGGTAACACATACGACTCCCAGTCAAGCCCAGTCTCTTAGGTAGTGGCACTTTGTTACATGAACAACCTGATCTCCTGCTTAAAGCAGAGGCCCTTCCACAGGACCAACAGCTGTCAGGTGCTTCTCATAGCAAAAAGAAAATAGACTCTATATTCCTCATATAAAAATCAGCTACTTCTAACTTGACAGACCAATGCCAAAGCTGCCATGCCAGTGTAGCTTTGCACACTGCAAGCAGCATGTTCTTTTCACAAGTGACATCAGCATGTCTACATCAAATATTTAAACTTGGTAAAGGTTTAAGTAAAACAAGGGCTGCTCATATTATATGTATACAATGTATAATGTAAACATTTTATTGTTTTTCTTCGAATGACCTGTGAAAGTAGAAACTGTTTCACTGGCTGGCTGGGAACAAAGGAGTCAACTCTGGTCCGTGAAAAATTTTATTTACCTCAAAGCATCGTGCTTACTTTCAACAGACAGCCAGGACTAAGCTGTAAAAGATACTTCAAATCAAGCTTCTCAGCTCTTTAGCTACCACAGAGCAGCTCAGTTACTGTGACCTGCCTTTCCTCCTGCCACACAACAGAAACAGACCAATGGCAAGGACTAACAGCAAGTCAGCAAAGCTGGAGTCAAGCCCTGAAGATGACACCAAGGGAAAGAAACAGCAACATCCACAAGTGCCTCAATATCTTCTGCAATCCCTGTCTATCATCTGACCCTCCCTCTCCTGTCTCAAGAGCTGACATCACAGCAACACCACTACACCACAGGCACCCAGGGGCCTGCAGCTCACAAGGAGTCTACTTAAAGCTTTCCTGGACACCTCCATATTCTTGCTACTCATTCTCAATAAACAACCATTTTTAGGGCTCCATCTCCTGCTTCAGTTTCCTTCCAGTTCATCAGCCATTGCTGGCACCTGGAGGGACTGAATTCTAGGACTGCCAGTCCTGTAAGGCAACAGAACAATGTTACTGTCCAGCTTGCTCAGTATAGACACAGGTGCTAACCAGCTCCTCTGAACTGCTTGCTCAAGACAATTTGAGTTCATGTGGAAATTTAGAATAGACTTGCCAGCAGCACAGAATATGTAGACAAAATAGACAATACCCAAATTCAACCTGACAAGATTTTGAGCTAATGATTAAGTATCTGCAGTCTTCAGACTGCACACTTCAAAGCAGGCTAGTTCTTACATTTGTGATGAATTCAATCTTCTGAAGGATGAGTCACATTAAGACACCTGAGCAAGCATTTTCACAGTAGGACAAATCACTTGATCAATGCTATCAGCAAAGAAATTCATAAAACAGGAGAAGTCAAAAGACACTTACCAGTCCCCTTTGTAGGACTGCCAGCACTCTGAAGGTTCTAGGAACAGATGGCCTCCAGGGATTAAGATACAAGTCCAGTCCTCCCTACTAAGTCCCAGGAAAGTTCCACTGCATCAAACTTTTGAAGTAATCAGCCCATCATCTTCCTCAGATGGAAAACTACAGGGCAATGTTGATATCCTATACCAGGACTGTCCAAGAGCTCCAGCTTTGCCCTCCATTTGCAAGAGCTTCAGAGTCACCTTTATTCTAAGGCAACTCTGTGGCAATGTGGTCTTCCACCTGTGACTGTGCTCAACCGCTAGGATTCCCTCAGAGATATTTCACACCTACACCTGATTGCAGAGCTTCCAAAACCGGTTCTACAAAGCCAGAAAGTAACTTAGGCTTGCTTATCAGGTAAGCTGACTCAGAGAAGTTAAACATGAACTTGACAGCACGCCAGCATTTACAAAACCAAGATGATATTCTACAAGCACAGTCCTAAAGCAGAAGGCAGGCTATCAGTAGGTTCCTCACAAGCAGCCAGGAATGACAATGTGTGCGAGAACACGTGACCACAAGAACACTACAGTAGAACTGCTCAGGACAATTAAACTTGAGGATTTCACTGTCCTAAAGTGCACCAGCAACAGACCACCATCCACCACACAAGGAAATTCAGGACTATACACTTGAGAGATTCCTCATATCACTTGCAAGAGTTCCAAGAAGAGGTCAAGAGACTGATTGTAAAACCAGTTTATTTCCCATTTGTGTTGCACTTACTGTAAGATAAACACTGAACTTACCTCATCATACAGGTGAGAGCATACAATGTTACTGTACTTCCAGAACTCCGCCCAGAAGTCTGAGTAGGATTCCACTGACCACTGGTATAAGTCATCATAGTTGGCTGGAAGTAAAAGATACACATTAGCATTATGCAGATAATAACAGGAATTTAGACAAACTACAATTAGGGGTATCCCAGATAAAGAAAATTTGTGGCTAACACAAGCAGGAAGACAAATCTGACTACACAGAGTAGATGACTTCTGCTCAGGGTAAGAGACTAGAGCATCAGAGACAGTCTACTTGAGCCTGAACACATGGCATCACTTCACCTGACTGTTACAAGCTATTTGCCACCACAGCAACAGAAATCTTCTCCAATAACTCTGAGCAACGTCTCCCCCTACATCAGTGCAAATAAAGATCAAACAGCCAGACAGTCCTGCTTGCTGACACTTTCACTCCCTATCATATCAACACGATGTTCACACAGCAAAAGATAAAAAAGGCTTCCCAAAAAGGGACATTTGCTGTAGGGTTCTAGTCTGGGGCCAGAGACCTCTAATAGCTCAGTGACATGAAAATTAGATGCACTTGTTATCTAACTGGTATCAACAGGACTGTTAGAGGAAACATACCTCACTTTCAGTAAATATGGGGTCTGACAGACTGCAGCTTACCCTTTCATGCTGAAATAGCAAGAATGAAGTGAAACAAGATGTTATTAACTATATATTAAACTATGACCTGGCATTAAACTGCTCATTCCCATACTTAAATCTTACATGTTTGTGAGACAGATGAAGTAACCTGAGGAACGCATAAAAAAATCCCACAACTCAGACTAAATACTGAAATTCAGCGTGTAAAACAGTTCTAGGCATGAATAACTGAAGCTGATTCCTCATCACCAGCTTGAAAGTGACATTCCCTCATCATGTCCATGCCATATGAAGCTGTGCCAACAACCAATTAAATATGAATATCTGCTATCCATGACAGTAAGTTTCCTGCTCTGCCAACTGTGTTCCCTATTTGATGTTTTCAGTTAAACCACTCAAAGGCATTTTCACCAGTTAGCTTTGGTTTGTCATCCTGTTACCCAGCCAATTGCTTCAGAAGTCATCTCTGTATTCTCTTCCTATAAAGAGGGCATCTTCCAGCTTTATAAAAGAAAAACATTCAGAACTACCTCTGCACAGTTACACTTGGCCACTGCAGCAGTTTCTTCACCCCATCTGTCCCTTTCACATTTTACTCCACCTAACCCTTTCCATCAGTGTGAGATTATTCCATAGGTATTACTGACACAGACACAAAGGCAAAGACTCTTCTCCATAAACCAGATTTTGCCTACATATTGCCTCAATCCCAGATTCCTACATACCCTTTTTACACTCCACCCCAGTTACTATCCTGTACATCACACATCAACTGTGTGGAGGTAAGAGTTTACCCAAGGAGAGTTGAAGTTTCATTTCCTCCTTCAAAAACCAATTCTACCACATGCTCCAAACAATTTGATAAATGCAAAAAGCTTCGAGTCACTGCTAATTTAGTTTCTCACAGTATGAACAGTTTGTTCTGTTTTGTCTATACAGTTTGTTCCAAACAAACATCAGCACACAAGTCCTTCAGGGCACAGGTCTGTTACCCAGCAATTAAAGTTGCATCTTGTTACTACATTTTCAAGGCCAGGCAGAGCTATGCTGCTTAAAGGACTCTATTGCCCTTAGGTCTCCTCAGAGAGCCCACATCTTAATGATACAAAAAGCATCCATTCTTTGTTTTTGAATAGCACTCAGGACAGTGAACACCAGTGCAAACCTAATGGAAGCTGACAAAGCCTTCTATATATGCACAGGAATACACTTTCCAACGGAGAAAGCCACTTCAAAGTGGGATGAAAAGAGTTCTAGTTGTTTCAGTCATAAACACAGGCAACCCATCTGAAACTGTATTCACTCTTGATCATATGAGTACCAGTTACATCACATCTCCCTCAGGAGCTGGCTAAAACCCTGCAGTAACTTGCTTCCTATCCAGCAGGGGAGTTAGACACTATACATTTGCCTTCCAATGGGAAATAACCAGTAGTCAAAATAATGACCTGGCTTACCTACATAGTAATCAAGGTGAGGAATTGTTTTGTGGACACGAACTGCTGGAAGCACTATGTACACTCCAGAATGTCTCTGCTCATACCACTAACATGGATGACAAACTTTCAGGCCACTTATCAAAACTATTCCCTTCATTCCCCCTCAGAGAAGCAATCACAGGAAAGCTACACAAGCAATCTGGCCTCCAAACACTTAAGGAGAAGAGACAGCATAAACCAAACTAGTTAAAAGTGGAAGGTTTGAGCCCCACATGCACTGAAGCTCACCTGGTCCCTGATGTGGCTGAGCCCACAGAGCCAGAACCACCAACACCTGGAGACGTGACTTACACAGCAGGCAATGAAAAGCCAACATTCTGGGTTGAAAACACCCCCAGAAGTCCAACTCCTGCTCAAAACAGGGCTCATTTCAAATATGACAGGTTGTTTAAGTCAAAGAACTACAGACGTATTCACAGCCATAGAGATATTTCTGAACAAGCACAAAGCAGAGTCTGCAGTTCAAGAGTTTTGACAGATGCATACCAACTTCCACCACTGAACAAGCTTACGCATCACCTTCCACCTCCCAGTATACCTGAATACTACAAAGAGATACTCTTCACAATCAAAGATGAGTATGGCCTTAACTTCAATCTCACATGCCTGTATCATTAAAGCATCCCACTGAGGCTCACGCTAACCTCACAGCCATGGCGGCAGTGATCCCTCCTTCTCACATCCCTTTAAAACCCGGGCGCTGCTCCTGCCCCGGGAGCTCCCTGCACACCGGGAGCCACGGCAGGCAGCGATGTCGGCAGCGATGCCGGCGCTGCCCGGGCTGACATCCAGCCGCAGATAAGGCTGTTTGCTTTCCCCATCAGCGCGTACCTTCACACTCCGCGGATGCTGCCCCGGAGGCCTCTGGCTGAGGCTCCAGCAGAGCATCCCGCCCGCACCCTGGACCGCTGTGCCCCTCCTGCCCCGGGCACCCAAGGGACCCGAGACCCGAGGGTGATGCCGGTGCCGGGACGGCACAGCCCCGCCGGCCCCCACAGCCGGAGCACGGCCCCGAGCACCGCCCGCCCCGGCGCGGCGCGGCGCTCACCCAGGCGGAGCCCGCAGCTGCTGGCCACGGCGGCGCGGAACCGGTCCATGTGGGTGTTGCGCTTGGTGTCCGGCTCCCACATCACCTGCGACTCCATGATCTCGGGCTCCCGGGACATGGCGGTGGGGGGGCGAGGCGAACACGGTGCAGTCCCGTGGGGCGCCGGCAGCAGCAGCACAGCCGCAGAGCTCCGCTCCTTCTCTCCTCGGCGCCGAATGCGGCCCCTCCTCTGCGCGCACTGCTTTAAGGCGCCTCTAGCCGCAGCACTCCGTAACCTTCCGCCGCTGGGGGGGCGGAAAAAAAGTGCGGGGCGGGGCGGCCCCGCCCGCCGGGGGGGCGGTGGGGACCGAGGGGAGCGGGGACCGAGAGGGGACTCAGGGGGGACGGAGGGGAGCGGGGGCCGGTCCGGTGCCCGCACCGGGGGCAGGGTGGGGGATCCCCCGTCCCGGCGGCCCCGCAGCGCCGGGGCTGGAATGAATGGGGCTGCGGCCCCGCCCGGACAGCGAGAGCGGCCGCGCGGTCCCTGTCACCTCCAGAGGTCACCGGGAGGAAACACCGCTTTGCGCCTCTCATCGGGCCCCCGACACAGCACCGCCGCTCTGTTCATTCGTGGCTTTTCCCCAGGGAGGCCTGAAGAAGTCCCAACAAGTGTCTTTGACGCAAAAATGAGGCAAGAAGCGCGTTACTCCTTGGCCTCGCCATCCCAGCTGCGCTTGTGTAACACTCCCTGCCTACACAGCTTGCACCTTGGATTAAAACCTATTATTGCTGCTCTGCTCTGCCAGTGAGACCTCTGCTAGTGGCTATCGCAGTGATTTCTGCCAGAAATTGGCATTACTGAAGCACTTAACTGTGTGAAATTCACTAATGGACTCGGTGATCTTAAAGGTCCTTTCCAACCTAAACAACTCCACAATTCAAGGGGTATCCGTGCTGCTTATGTAACTTATTTTCAAGGTCATGATTTTGCTTCTAATTCACAGAAGCTTCAAAAGATGAGAATTTCATGGTAAACTGTACAGGCATATTGTATATCAAAGTAAAATACACATACTAAATCATATACTTCCTCTGCATTTCATCCAGATTTTTGTGTTACTGCAATACAACTATTTTATTAAATCAGGAGACCGTGGAAATGCGATTTAAACAATCCACAGTTTTTATTTGCCTCGAGACTGACTTTACATCTGGCATATTTTTAAATAACTCTCCCCAGAGGTCAGAGGCTTCAGGGAGGCTGGGGTGGAATGGGGACACGTTATCTGCCTGCCCTGCCTTGGCAGCGCTCGGGGTCAGTGGAAGTGTGAAATCCACGGCCGGACACCTGCCAGGCCCAGAGATAAGGGAGGAGGCAGGACAGGAGGTGAGCACCAGGGCCCTGGAGGGCTCACTGGTCTTGGGAGCCACAGCCTGGGGTGGGGAAACTGCCTGGAGAACCCATCTCTCTGCGAGTACTTTTGTTTTTAACCATTTGGGTTGTGAAAGTGTTTATGACGCTAACAGAGTGTTAACCTCTGTGGGTACATCACTGGTACAGGGCACTGGGGGCA
The DNA here is from genome assembly GCA_035222235.1 of Margarornis squamiger. NCBI lineage: Eukaryota > Metazoa > Chordata > Aves > Passeriformes > Furnariidae > Margarornis > Margarornis squamiger. The sequence goes on along the minus strand of JAWWTY010000035.1, from coordinate 12,625,307 downwards.
GCAGCCAGGAGGGCTTTGCCTCCCAGCCCACCCCAGACCTCACACCCCCTCAGCACCATTTACCCCTGATGACAAACAGCCTGCCCTGCTTGGGGGTGCAGGTGAGCTTTGGGCCAGGTTTTGGACAGGTTGGGAATTTCACCAGTGCCATGGCCAGCACTGCTGCTCTCCCTGCTGGGACTGGATACAAAGCTGTGATTTCCTTTTTTTACCGAGGCATCTCCACCACTCTTGGGGGGTCACAGCCCAGAAGGGGGGACACACCTGTAGTGCTGTGTCCCGTTCTGGGCCCCTCAGTTCGGGAAGGGACTGGAGCACAGGTCCTGTGAGGGGACTCAGCCTGGAGAAAAGGGGGCTCGGGGGGACCTTCTCATTCTTTTCAACTCCCTGGAAAGAGGCTGTAGCCAGATCGGGGTTGGTCTCTTCTCCTAGGCAATAACTGACAGACTGAGACGCCGTAGTCTCAAGCCGCGCCAGCAGAGATTTAGGTTGGACATTCGGGATAATTTCCCCACAGAAAAAGCGATTAGACGCTGGAATGGTTTACCCAAGCAGGTGGTGGAGTCACCATCCCTGGAGGCGTTTAAGGCTGGACGTGGCACTTTATTGCCACGGCCTGGTTGGTCTGGATGTTCCGAGGTGGGGGTATCTTTTGGAAGGTGATGGAACAAGTGTCCCTGCGGAGCCCCCCCTCGTCCCTCAGGGCCGGCCCCGCCCCGCGGACGGATCCCGCGCGGCGCGCGGCGCCCGCGACGTCGGCGCCTCTGATTGGCTGCGGCGCGCCTGGCCCCACATCAGCCCAGCGCGCGCTTCCCTCGCGGCGGGGCGGGCGGAGGAAGAGCCGGCGCCACGGCGAGCCAATGGGCGCGCGGCTTTCTCCAGCGCCGCTCCCCGCCGGCCAATGAGCGGCCGGGCCGCGGGAGGTGTGCCCAATGGGAGCAGGGCTCTCATCCGGCCCGGCGCCGCGGCTCCCTCAGCGCTGAGGCGATGCCCCGAGGGCCCGTCTGAGGGTGAAAAAGGCACAGAACGGAGTGGATCGGGTTGGAAAAGCGCTCTGAGGTCACCGACTCCAACCTCTGACCCAGCACCAGCCTGCCTGCCAGACCACGGCGCCGAGAGCCACAGCCAGCCTTCCCTTCAACGCGCCCAGGGACCCCACCAGCTCCCTGCGCAGCCCCTTCCAAGGTCTAATCACGCTTTCGGTGAAGAAATTCTTCCTCAAAGCAGCAGCCAAACAGCCGCCTTCCCCCACCCAAAGCAACCTGTGCTTCGGAAAAGAAAGTGAGCAGCCAAATCACCTGAGAAGGGCCCCAAACACCCCCTCGCTGAGGTTTAGAAAGGACTGACACAGTTGCAGCTCAGGGAGGGAGGGGTGCGCTGCGATTTGGGGATAAAACTTGGCCATTTAGGAAAGTCTGACAGCGCTTTTGTCATTAAGAGCAGCTTTACTATTGCAGTCTTAGAGTGGGTGATGCCTCCAGATTCCCTGCCTTCACTCCAGTTTTCCAAACCTCTTTCAAAAGAAAAATGGGAAGTAAAAGAAGAAAAACTAAACAAATCTTTAATGAGAAAGTGGGCATTGAGAAGACTGCAGTAACTACTGCAATTAGTTGGGAGACTAGATTAGGATAGCTGGAGGAAAATAGCCTGAATAAGATTAACTGGCATTGACCATTTTCAAATCTTTTTAAGCCTTGCTTTATGCCTGCTAATAGTAATAAGGTTAAAAATGAAATCATGTTTTCTGCTTTAGATTAGATTAGGGGCCCTTCAAAAGGTGCTTCAGAGCCAATGAACAGTAATAACACTGGTGATGGCACTACCCTGATGACTCTGAGGTAACCTGCAGTCACCTGGGAGTTTAAATTGAGTGATGAAATGCCTGGATCTGTGAGATAAAAGTTTTGTAATAATACCTTGTGGCAATACCTGCAGTATGCTGAGGCCTGACCATGATCCATTGATCCAACATCTGGATTAGGAAATCTAAAGATTTTGGAAAGTTTTTTTTAAAAAAAATCCTATATTCAGAGCATCCACAAGCTGGTTCATGAGTCTGGATAAGAATAAGAAACTTCTGGCTCATTTGACATCCATGGTCTCTGCAATCTCTGTGTGGTGTCAGGTACAAGTATCTATAATCAAAATCTGAGGCATTTGCAGAAAAGGAAGCAAATAAAAAGAAAAGGAAAGGGAAAATGGAAAGGAAAAAGGAAATGGAAAAGGGAAAGGAAAAAAAACACAATAAAAGAAACAGTGACACATCACAAAAAAAGTCTCACCGAGAGGATATGAAAAGGCCTAAAATGACAAGAGGTCATAAGGTGATCAGGTATGACAGGCTGAGGCTGTGAGAATAAGTAAAGATAGATAAATCAGTGAGGTTAAGAACTGGTCCACAATAACACCCGTTGGCTTTCTTTAAGGCTATGCTGGGGTGTTTTTTTTATGCATAAAAATTATTTATAAAGAGAACCCATGATCTACTAAAACTTAGACATCTAGAAGGCCCCCATTTCTTCTAAATAATGCTCAAATTATTGCTAAATCCTTCTATTTGAATAGAACATCTTACACAGTTTCTAGTGCAGATGAAGAAAAAGCACACTCATTCTTCTTCTGTACAAGGAAACCCTCATCAGAGGATTTTTCTAGAAAGCCCACAGTAGTCCTCATTAAGAATTTCAGTATGGCTGAGATCAATATTTCATGCCATGACGCAATGTATTCTTTGAGCTGACACTATTTCATTTATTTAAACGAGAAGGGTGAAATACCACGTAATTTCATAAGAGCTGCAGGTTTGGAGAGATGAACATACCTGAAATAGGCTCATTGAGACAGGTCAGGAAATCAATTAAATACCAGGAAAGATTCCCAAATTATCCTGACCTTGTATGAAGGACAACCCTGAGCTCAGCCTTCTGAAGGCAACCCTAGCACAGTCTGAAACTCTGTAAAAAACAGATGGAAAGAAACAGGCACTTTGCAGAAGTGATTTTAAGGGGATCCCACAATGGGAACTCACATAGAGAAATAGGAACATTCCCAAATTCTCAGATACAAGACCCAGTGGACCAGAAATAGCACAAGACCCAGAGAAGACCATGCCAGTTGGAAGCATATTGAAGAATTTTAACTGGCACAGAAAACAACACTCATGACAGTTAATTACCTCAATTTTTTTGTACTGTGAGGCTCTTTACATGCAAGAACTGCCTCAGAAGATGACATTTCCTGTGTGCTCAGAGTATAAGCACAGCATGACACTGAGGGCAGATAACCAGAAACCTCAGAAGAACCTCAGAAATACCTGTCATCAGTTAGCAACCCGTTTTGGGAGAGCATAAGATAGACTTCAGAATATATACAGGGATGAACAAATCAGCAATTTTAGGGCCATCTTAAAAGAGAATGAAAGCACCATTTATAAATCTGTAAAGAATCTATGTCCTGCTGAAATCAAGTAAGATCCTAAGTACCTTTCTGGACCTGGGCCCAACCCTTCCAGGGCCAAATAGAAATAAATGCTGGAAGGTCTAGGCCATTATGCTAAATGTAAAAATAAGTGGTTTGGCCAGACTAAAACTGGGAAAAAGGCCATAGCAGAGATGTCTATATTCTAGATGTCTACTCAACTACTCAGCCACCAGGCTTAGGCTGAGCCATGAGGTTTAAACATTGAGAACATGGGGTATAAATTTGGAAAGAGATACTCCAAGTTATTTCAGACACTGGAAGATCTACAAGCTTCACCCCTGACTCTGAGAATTCCCCAGGAAGGAGTCAATAAAAGCAGAGATCTGCACTGTGATTTTCAGAGCAGACACCCTGAGTGGTGTGCAGACATGAGCATGGGCCACCTACACCTTCCCAAGCTCAACGAGAAGCTCTGGGGAGGAAATCAGGATCCCTTGTGCCTCGAAGTTACTGTTGGACAATTTAGCAAACATTTGCTGCCCCAACTCACATCATCAGTCAGTGTAGAATCTACCCTACAGACCTGTAGATCTATTTTTATATTGCAATCATTGTGTTGCTGTCAATTAGCAATGAATCAGAATGTGCTCTGAAGGCAATGAAGTGCTCTTCTATCTCCTGGGGATTCTTACTTCACTCTGCCAACATCCTGCTTAGGCTTCACTACCCAGAAGAAGCTGATAACCACGTCTCGCTTCCACTTCCCAGCTGTTATTTTGTTAGCCTGGTTAGTCAGGAAGAATCAACATAAAACCTGTCAGAAGAGGGAGTCACACCATGAAACGTGCTCAGTTTCAGCATTTCATCTGAGTCAGGGTTTCTGAAGGAAAAAGGACATGAGCATCCTTCAGAATCCCTCAACATGAAGTTGATAGAGTACTGAAAAGAGAGATGTTATTTTTTTGACATGAGGGTTCTATATTCCCCTTGTCATTTGGGGATTCTGTCTCGGAATCACCTCAGAGGAGATTTCATATCCATGAAGGAAAGGCATCTCTCTGTACTCTGTGTAAAGACTGTGACAGGTCTCCAGAGCCCAAACAGCTGAGTTATTTAAAAGCTCCACGGGAGAGGATCAGGGAGCCAAGAAAGCTGATCTCAAATCAGGAAAGCCAGGTGGGGTTCAGCCTCTACTCCCGGTCAACCAGCAACAGGACAGAGGAAACAGCCTTGGGCTGTGCCAGGAGAGATTCAAATTGGACATTGGGAAGAATTTCTCCAGTGAAAGGGTGATTCAACATTGGAGCAGACTGCCCAGGGATGGGCACAGTCCCTGGAAGTGTTTAAGAAACAGCTGGATGTGGCACTCAGTGCTGTGATCCAGTTGACATGATGGTGTTGGGTCAAAGGCTGGACTCAATGATCACAGAATCACAGAACAGTTCAGGCTGGAAGGGATATCTGGAGATTATCTAGTCCAAGCCCCCTTCCATCCTTTCCCACACCATGGTGAGCCATTATCCATCCCTTTCCCTCACCACGATGAGCCATTATGTATCACTCTCCCTCACCATGGCAAGCATCATCCATCCTTTCCCTCACCATGGTGAGTCATTATTTACCCCTTTCCCTCACCATGGCAAGCATTATCCATCCCTTTCCCTCACCATGGCAAGCATTACCCATCCCTTTCCCTCACCATAGCAAGCATTATCCATCCTTTCCCTCACCATGGCGGGCCACTATCCATCCTTTCCCTCACCATGGCAAGCATTATCCATCGCTTTCCCTCACCAAGGTGAGCCACTATTGACCCCTTTCCCTGCCCAGGAGGAGCGCTCCCGCCCCGCCGTGCCCGCCCCGCCCGGTGCCGCGCTGTGCCGGCGGGGGGCGCTGTGCCGCGCCGTGCCGGCGGGGGGCGCTGTGCCGCGCTGTGCCGCGCTGTGCCGCGCTGTGCCGCGCTGTGCCGCGCTGTGCCGGCGGGGGGCGCTGTGGCGGTGCCGGTGTCGCTGGCGGAGCGGGGCGGCCATGGCGGCGCGGCGGGCGCTGCTCTCGCTGCTGCTGCTGGTGCTGCTGGTGCTGCTCGGGGGCCCGGCGGGGCCCGGCGCTGAGGCCGCCCGCGGCCGCGGCTCCGACCGCCAGAACAGCCTGCGCCGCGCCGCCAGCGGCCTCTACCAGGGCGTCAGCGGCCTCTTCGGCGAGGACAACGTGCGGGCCCTGCAGAAGGTGAGGCGCCGGCGCTGCTCTCCCGCACACACAGACACACAGACAGACAGACACACAGACAGACACACACACACAGCCGTCCCTCCCTCCCTCCGAGGGCCATTCGCGCCCTCCCCGCGGCTCCCGGGCCCGGCCCCGCCGCCGCCCCGCCGTGCCCGGCTCGCCGCGGCCTCGTCGCGGTGCGGGTGAGGCGGCGGAACGGCCCGAAGGGCGCTCCGGGGAGCAATAAAAGCGGGGGAATGCCCGAGGAGTCGCTCGATCGAGGGTGTTTGGGGCGGGCGAGGCGGCCGGGGCAGCCCGCGGTGTGTCTGCGGCTGCAGAGCATCCCGTGCCTGTGGGGCCGGAGAGCCGCAGGGAACCAGGACCTCTGTCTGTTCCTGCTGCCCTCGGGCAGTGGGAAGGAGTAATAAATGCTGTTCAATTCACCCGTGAGTGCACCTGAGACGTTTGTGTGTGCTGCTGGGGACAGCTCTCAGTCCCTCGGTAAAACCAATTCCCTCGCTTGCTTTACCGATTGCTAGTAATTGTATTTTTTCTAAACTTCAGAACCATGGTAAAGCCGATAAAGTGCATTTTTAAGTGCTGCCAACATACACGTTTACATGCCAAAATACCTCCATCAAGGGTAATCCTAATGGAGAAATTTAGAATCCACAGACTTAAAAAAAAATTCAGAATTACATTTTTTTCCCCTGGGGACTACAAAATAACCTGCAATTCTTGCTTAATGGATTATAATTCTACTCATGACTAGTAAGTCTCAAAGTATGTTTTTAGGAATTGAGGATTTTTTTAATTTTCAATTTTATTTCTCAGTTTTTCTCAAGGTTGACAGAGAGGTTTGTGAATGGGGTGGATGTATTAATGGACACATTCTGGAGAATATGGACTGATTTGTTAGATGTTCTTGGAATTGATGGTAAGTGTGATGCCTGTTCACCCTTGAACTGTCTCAGCTTGTGTCAGTGTTTACAACCAAATGGGAAAATATTTGCATTTTATCATGCCACATTAAACATCCATCAGTGGTTTCTCTTATCTGCTTACATGACTTTGATTTTGCTATGAGTGCCTTCAGACAAGAAGACTGAACTCAACCATTCCATTTCTCTATGTGTATCTACAGGATTTCTGTAAAATGAATTACAAGTCGTGGTTGGTTTCTTGGTATCATCATTAAATGGATTCACACAGCCAGGAACGGTGCAGGGAAACCAGGGAGGACTAGAGGGAGGAAAGATATGGCTGAGAGCCCTTAGAATATAACTTTTACAAAGCAGGATCTGTAGCTCCAGTATGATGTTTGACCTTAGGCTCTACGGTGGTTTGTCTTTAAGCATCTGAAAGGAATTCATTCAGGAATTCATTCAGTTGCAGGAATTAAATGAATAAATTCAGTTGCATCATTGGAGCTGAACCAGTGGTCCATCCAGAGATGGATGAACCAGCTTTACCTCTGACTTTAGAAAACCCAGCCGTGACCCCACTGCTGTGGGGGACCGACCCTTTGGAGCTGTGCTCGGGTTTTCCCCAGTACCACTGCAGCCTGCCCTCATTAACATTCTGTACATTTTCCTTTGTTTTTCAGCCTCCAACTTGACTCATTATTTCAGCCCAGCAGCAATTGCCAACAACCCGACCCGCGCCCTCCTGCTGATCGGTGCCATTTTACTTGCCTATTGGTTTTTATCTCTCTTCCTTGGATTCTTCTTCTATCTCCTGCACATGCTGTTTGGTCGCTTTTTCTGGATTGCCAGGGTCGCCCTGTTCACCCTGTCGTGCGTGTACATCCTCCAGAAATATGAGGGTGACCCGGAACATGCTGTGCTGCCGCTCTGCTTCGTTGTGGCCGTTTACTTCATGACGGGGCCAGTTGGATTTTACTGGAGAAGAAACAGCAACAGCACCCTGGAGGAGAAGATGGACCACCTGGATAGTCAGATCAGACTGCTCAACATCCGCCTTTCCAGGGTGATTGAGAACCTGGACAGGAGCAGTGAGCAATGAACCCACCCCTGCAGACCACTGTACACCAGCTCCAGAAAATTCCTAAGCACTGTCTCATTTGAAGTTACAAAGCAACAAAACGTCACATGGTAAAAAGTGTGCAAAGTTATAACTTTTCATCATGTGTGAGACTAATTTATCTAGATTATACACTCAGCCATTAAACTTGTAGGAGAAAGAAAAACATTTACAAAATTCAGCTGTATATTCAGAGTTTTATCCAATACTAGAATTTTCTCAGTAGATAAACGCTTACTTTTACAAGCATTTAAAAACATCTTTTGTAAAGTTTTTATAAAAGCAAATTGAGTAGTCTTTCAACTATTGAAATTGAGCTAAACATATGCAAATTTGACACTTTAAAAGTTAAAAAGAAAAAAAAAAATCTCAAGCTACCAAGCACTTCCGTTGAGAAGTATCTGCTGTGGGTCCACTTTTTTTTTTTTCAAAGTTGTGAATGTTTTTTGTGTTTTTGTTGGCTTATTTCATTGCCTTGAAGTTGCCTTTCATAGAGTATCAGATGAGGAATTTTCTGGTATCCAGGCCAAAAAATTCACACCATAGCTTTTAATAGGAAGTGGGGAATGAGGGAGAAGGAAGATTTGAAGTCCTTAAATGCCAGTCCAATGGGAGGAATTCAGAAACGCACATGTGGCATTTTTTCATTGCATTCCATCTCAAGACCTTTAATTTGGTGTCTGAAAGGAAATCTGGTTTAATGAATTGGCACAGAGGTAAGAGACATAGCGTGACAAATTGTAATTCATATTTGATCTGCACAGTGAAGCATATTCCAAGCATAAATGCGTAGACTAAAACATGATTTTTAATCTCAGGACCCATGTACTTTCTCAGAAAAGGCAGCAGTTAAAACACGTGCAAATGTATTGTTGCTTAAAGCTTTCTCAGGACCAATAAGCGGCAATAAATTATCTTCAGGAAGATCTGGATTTTTTTCTAAAATTGTAATAGTTTTATAGGAGCTTTTTGCTTGAAGTCTGTGTCCTCATTAGGTTTTGGGGAAAGTGAGTCACCTTATGAGGAAGGTGTAGGAAACGGTTCTATTTCAAAGCAGTGGAGCTTTGAAGCAATTTTAGTTTGCAGGATTTCTGTGTTTGGAACTTAGAACTGACTGACTTGGTAGAATATCACTGGCTGTGAACGGTTTGCTGAAATGCAGTGAAACAAAGGTAACCTCAGGGAAGGAAGTCCGTAATGTGATTTAGCCTGGGAACAACAGCCTTCAAGGACAGAGGTGTGGGGAGGGAGGGGAAGCATTAATCTGCAGTGATGAGCACAGTACTGATACCATGAGAGATGGAGTGGAGCACAGCTGAAGCACTCAGTGTTCCATAGGGTCTAAACAATTACTTTTTAAAAAATGCAACAAAAATTGGTCTGTGATAGGGCCTGTCTGCAAAGCAAGGGAACAAGGAGGAGGAGGTTCTCCTCTACATGCCTGTGAGTGCCAGTAGGACAGGCCAGGGCAGCTGAGCACAGCTTGGCCTTTGTCCTCTTGTTCCGTTGGGTAGAGCTTTTGCTGGATGTGATGCTTAACTGAATGTAACTGTTGGGCGAATTTATTTTTCTCTTTATGCTGAAGTTTAATGTTCTTAGAATGTCTGTTACTTGCCTAACCTCTTTGGGTCTGTATGTGACATTTACATGAGGGGTTATTTTTTAAATCCATATTAATGGCCTTTACTCCGAACGGTGATCACTTGAGTTCAACACGGTTGAAGTTCATATGCACTTGGCACGGTTGGAATCCATTTTAATTTTTTTAATCCCCCTGCACACCATTTATTGAGACATATACATTTAGAGTTGTAAAATAACCGGTTTTCACAACCTAAAATCTTTCCTGTGAACAGATGAGGACTATGGCAACAAATAGTCCACTTTATAAAGCTGAAAATGTGAAATACAGTGTATTCCTTTTTCCAGCTCATTCTCCATAGTCTTACAGAGTCTTCCCTGTAAACTCAGTTTTGCCTACTGTTGTGCACAGAGAACTAGGCTAAAACACCAACCTGGAAATTAGGAATTTACTAGCACAGCTTGTCAGGTCTTGATGTGTTTTGTTAAGTTTGAGGCCTGAGGACCAAAGTCTGCAAACCTCGCTCGTGTCAGCGGCTCCATCGCCTTCTTAGGACTTTGTGCATGAGTCAGTTTGCGTCGATTGTATTTTATGTAATCCATATTTAACGTTGAAGTTAAAAATACTGAATCATTTATATAGTAAGAGTTGTCTATGATAAAGATTTCTTTAAAAATACTATATAAAAGTTAATTTGGATTATAGTTTCTCCCTGTCTTGCTCTAATAATTTAGCTTAGTTTTGTAAAATCAGCCCTCCTATATTAATACTCTTGATTTTGATCACCCTGCTGCTTGAAAAAAAGTATTTTTATATTTACTTGCATCCCATGTATAGCAAAATGTTATGTGAAAAGTGGTATATATAAAATTGGGTATTTTTAATCAGTATTTTTCCCAGCACTCAGTTTTCACGTTAGTCAAATTCAGAAGTAATGATTTTTTAAAGCACAATCTAATCTTCAAAATATATATATATATATATACACACTTTAAAAATGCTCTGTATTTTTAAACATGCACTGTAGTGAAAGCGCTTTTGGGACATGAATGTGGTATTGTATTTAACCTCTTTCAACTTTTGTAAATAACCTTTTACAAATATTTTCCATACCGGGCCATCTAGTTTATCCATGGAGGTTTTTGCTGTCTTTTAGAACCCGTGCCAGTGGTTGCACTGCTTTTGTATTGCCATTGGTAGGAGCGTCCCAGGGACAGGCAGCTCTTGCCCTGTCACCCATGGACAAACTGAGACTGGGAGCTGATGGACTCCCCGGGTCGGGGGCAGAGATGGGACTGGACCAAACCTTGCAGCTCCCCCTTTTCGCTGGGATCCAACACAGCAGAGAGGAGGGAGCGGTGTCTGTGCCCTCCTGCCTCAGCCCTGGCCTCGCTGACCTGCTGCTGAGGGGGCACAGGTGACCTGGGGCCAGCCGGGTGTGGGGATATCCCATCTGCCTGCTCCTCAGAGTGGATCCTGTTCATGGACCTTCCCCTGCGAAGAGCATCGCCCCTTGTAACCGGCTGACACGCTGAGGATGGGCTCCAGGCTGTCTGGGATGGGACTGCAGTGTTGAAACCGGTGTACTTTAGGACCTAATATTTGAAACTCCCGTAGTGTTTCTCCATGCACCCCCATCTTTGCAGAGCTGTGTCCGCAGCAGCTCCTCTGGCTGTAGGTAACTGATGTGTCGTAGGGAATGTGACGCTTTCACAGTGGTTTTGGGTGTCAGAGTGCTGTGTACAAACCTGGTGTAGTTCAGTGCTGTATTTATAGCCCGTCCTTCACATTGTGATTTGCTTTTCCAAGACTCGTTGCATCGTCAGTGTGGAAAATAGACCAGTATCAACCTTAGCTCTTTGATGGTGTAGAAGTGTTTTAAGTGTGATTTGCCTCATGTACTGATCCGTATTTGGCAGCTAATGGCATAAGTGACCATGAGTTCTCTTTGTCTGGGTTGGAAAATAAAAGGTTTTATTGTATCCGCATGTATTTTAAACTTTTTGGATAATCCCATCGACCTGTGATAACAGCACATGTGAAAACCGACCTTTTCCTTTTATGAGCAGTTATATTTGCTGTGGTAGCACTCATTGTTGGCACTGATGGTAGTGATTTCACACCGTTTTGTACATCAGCTTTCACAATTCCAGTGTTTAAGTTTGTACAACTGTTTCTGTAAAAACGATTTGGTCTGAAGAGATGCTGTGTGTTCACTTCTGACATACAACATTCTACTGATAATACTGTTAAGTAGCTACAAGTGTACCAGAATCTTTTTTTTTTTTTTACAGAGCTTTAACATGCCTTTATTTATTCCTTATCGGGCCACCCCACCCCATGTACTCCGTAGTTCAGTATTTGTAGAACAAAATTTCACAAATTCAACTTAATGGCATTGTGTGGCAAAAAAAAAAGCTTCGAATAAATGTTTACTGGGACTTTGCACTGAGCAGCGAGTGCCTGGCGAGGCTGTGAGGGGTGGGATGGGGTGGGGACCCAGGGCTGGGGATCCAGGGATGGGATGGGGACCCAGGGATGGGTTTTGGGGGTGCCTGGACCGGTGGCAGGGGGGGAAATCTCGGCGGGGCTGAACGGCGCATGCGCGCGCGCAGCCCCGCCCCTTCCCGCGAGACCCCGCGCACCCGGAAGTGACCGCGGGAGCCGCACGTGGGTCGGGTCGTGTCGTGGGTCTTGTCGTGTGTCGTGACCTGTCGCGGGCCCTGCCCTCAGCACCATGGGCCGTGCGCGCCGCCGCCACAACTGGAAGGCCCGGCTGCCGCAGGGCGCCGCGCCGCCGCCGCCCGCAGAGCCGCTGGAGCTGCCGCTGGAGCTGGGAGGTGCGGCGGGACCCGGCCCGGCCGCTCCCGGGCGGTGTTTCCATCGCTGAAAGGGCCCTGGCGTGCTGGGAACGGGGTTGTTGCCGTGGCTTTCCCGTGGTTTTATTATACTTTTACTGGAAGCATTGGTGTTAGTTTAGAAGGTCTCCCTGGAACGGAGCGGGCTGCCCAGGGAGGAGGTGGTGGAGTCACCGTGCCCGGAGGTGTTTCAGGAAGGACTGGATGTGGCACTTGGCGCTGTGGTCTCGTTGGGAGGGTGGTGTTCGGTCAGAGGTCGGACACGACGATCCCAGAGGTCTTTTCCAGACTTATTGTTTCTGTGACTCTGGGATCTTGCAGGCTTTGCATTAACAGCTCTGTTGGAGAATTCCTGCGCTCAGGGAATTCAGGATTTGGACTCGATGATCCTCATGGGTCCCTTCTGACTCAGGACATCCAATAGTTCCATTAGTCATTATTTATTAAAGCATTTATTTTTATGTGTAACATTTGCATTCTCAAATGTTACTTTAAAAAAACCCTCACGTTTATTACACTTGTTTTTCAGAATTTAGTAACGCAGACTTTTAGTATTAAAATTCACTCATGGCTGGGCAAGGCAGGAGGCTGCAGGGTCATGCCAAGGCACAGTGTGTCCTGTGCTGCTCCCCTGACCCTGGGGAATTGAGTGAAAAGGTAAAAATTGCACACTGTTGTTACATAAGCCATGGAAAATCGCCCCCAGGGCTATAGTAAGCTCAGGATTATTTAATCCCCAGTTTTGTGGTCTTTTGCCCTTGCTGATGTTGCAGGATTTTTTTTGGCCAGACGTGAGGGTTGTGTTTGTTTGAAACAGCTAAATCTGGCCTGCTGTGTGATAAGCCTGTTAAGCAGAGTGCTCAAAATAATCCACCTGGCACCAGTGAATAATCAGACACTTGCTTTCAGATGAAGCAACACTGAAGGGAATTGATGAAAGCAATGCCCTGGTCCTGCCAGCAAAAAAAGCAAAGAAGAAAAAAGTCACGTGTGTTGTGCAACAGCAGAAGAAACCCCTGAGCAAGAAACAGAAGAAAAACCTGCAGAAAGTTCTGGAGCAGAAGGAGAAGAAAAAACAGGTACATTGCTACTTGCTGGCTGCTCCAGGGTTCATCACTTCTCTTAAAATGCTAATTTAATATTGGTGTGTGGAAAATGTGGGTGGTGATGAGCAGCTGGTGAGGGCTCCCTTGTGCTGTGACAGTGGCACAAGGTGTGATAGAGACGGGTTGCATGAGCAGCTTTGTCCTGCTACAGAATGCAAAGCTTGGTGCACCCCTAATTCTGCTTCTGCTTCTGAGGTACTTATTTCCAGCTTCTGTATGTTTTCCTATGGAAATAGAGGGATTTTGTCTTTGTAAAACTTTTCCAGGCAAAATTCCTGTTCTTTTTACTGTCTGAATAATGGCTTTGATAAAGGAACTCTGGTTTTGGAGGTAATTTAAAACTGTGGTGGTCTGGCCTCCTGCCAGGGCCACGTCCCACATGAGAGAGTTGAAGGAAGGCTCCCGTTGCTCCAGCCCTCATTCCAGCGTGTTAATTCAAATCCATTTTCTTCCCTGTGTTTGAAGGGTGCAGCTGAGCTGCTCATTGCAGTGATGTCAAGTCCCCATTTCTATTTTTGCTCTGGTGTAGAGCTGAAATCTCCTCCAGGGAGGACTCGCCACGGAGCAGCAGGAGGGTCTTTACAGCCTCACAGCAGGATTTGCCAGAGCACACCCTGTAATGCTCAAGTGCAAAGTCTTGAAGTGAAATTATTTCCTCGTGACAATAAGCACTGATTTGGGTTGTTCTTCCCCCAAATAGCGAGCTGAGTGGCTGAGCAAGCTGAATGAGGTCCAGGCTTCTGAGGCAGAAATGAAACTCCTGTACACTACTTCCAAACTGGGCGTTGGGGAGCGCATGTATCAGGCTAAAAGGTAAAGGGGTTTTTTTGGGAAGAACCATTGTGGTTGATTGCTGTGTTTGAACAGCAACATTCTGAGCTACTTGATTTATTTTTTCTTCTTGCTTTCTTCTTTGGAATGGATGGAACGAAATAGTTTTCTGGTTTTGTCTGGTAATACTGTAGGTGTTTCCTTGTTTGAGAGGATGTTTGTTAAAAGAACTTGTTTTTTCCTTTCATGAAGGATGAGGGGAGGGACAGTTACATCTGCAGACTCTTAAAAATTATGCTAAACTACAAAATTGGTGGATAACTGTTTAACTTAAACATTTACTTAAGCATCTTTTTCTTGTATTGGAAAACATCTACTGATGTCGTCCATAGTTGCTTGGTTTATCAAAAAATGCATTTATCAAGAGCTGCATTTTGGCAGAAGTTGAAATAAATTAAACTACAAAGATGCCTTCTGAAGAAATTAAAAAATAGCAGGATAGAACATTGTTAGGTATGAATCCAGCAATCAGGTCAGCTGATGCTTTACCTGGCAGTGTTGTGGCAGCTTCCAGGAATGGAGATGTTTGTTTGTGTGGAAGTTGTGTCTGGCTTGAGATGCTGGAGAATATTGACCAAAACATAGTTCACATGTAGACGTTTTGTTCTAGGCTGATACAGGAGCCAAGGACTGATGCACCTGAAAAGATCAGGAGCATCAGTGGTGCCAACAAGAGAAGGCACAGCTCAGGTTCAGAATCAGAGCCTGAGGGAGAGCCCAGTAGCTCTGAGGAGGAGGAAGAGCAGAAACAAGAAACTGAGAACTCCTCAGCCAGTGAGGTTGTGAGTGCTGCTGAAAAGCCAGAGGAAGGAGTGAAGAAGGCAGTGGTTGACCAGCCTCCAGCTGGTCCCAGTGCTCCAGTTCCCCAGACAGCCTCCAGCAAACCACCCTGCAAGCCTGCAGTGTTCATCCCAGTGGACAGGTCTCCTGAGATTCAGGTGAGGCTCTGTGAACTGTACAGTGCTCACCAAAGGTGTTGGAAATGGTGGTATTTTCCATCACATTGGGTCCCTGCAGACACTGTACCACTATCTTGTGTCTCTTGCTGCTGCAGCCTGTTAGCAGAGTATACTGGCAAGTTGTTCAGGTACAGGTCTGAGCTTTAAGCCCGTCTGGTTTAGCAGAAGGAAAACTCTGTTTTAGGGTATAAGCATTTGTCTCTGCTTTTACATACAGAATCTATTAGCAGTCCTTGATCATCCTTTGCTGGAAAATCGTGTGAAGTCTCTTTTAGCTCTCCATTTTGCTGCGTGGTTTTATCCCATTTGTGGTAGGCAGAGTGTTGTATAGAAATGGGAAAAGCTCTTTGTGTGTCTGAACAGATAGGACAGTTGTGAAATGAGTTATCCCTTGAAGTGCTAAATTAAGAAACTCAAGAGACTCTGTAGTTTCACAAATTCAAAGTGCAGGGCTTGCCAGCTGCTTTCTGGGAAGCTGTTCTGATGACTCTGCTTCTCAGACATGCTGGTGTTATATTAGCTGGTTTAGAGCTTTTCGAGCCACAAAGCTTGCAGAATTCCTTTTTGTCAGCTTATGGTCTGAGGGAGGTAACAGTTTTCAATCCTGCAACTCAAATATGTGTTTTATATTGTTTAGGAAGCAAGACTAAAGCTCCCAATCCTTGCTGAAGAGCAAGTCATCATGGAAGCCATTAATGAGAATCCCATTGTGATCATATGCGGAGAGACGGGAAGTGGTAAAACCACACAGGTGCCTCAGTTTCTTTATGAAGCTGGTTATGCCAGGTAGGAGTCTCCTTTATTATCCAGCAAATGGATTTAGGAAAATTCAAGCAGAGCTCAGTCACTTCTGGTGTGGCTGCACTGAATCTGGTCTTTCCTGTGCAGTTTTAATGGCCAATGAATGGGCTTTTAGGAAATCTGAAGGGAATATGACTGACTTGCAGGAGTCTCTTTGCACAAGTAATCTTTTGAAACCCCTGAGGTAAAAGTTGTCTTCAAAGCCCCTGGCCTGTTTTCTGCAGAAGGGCTTTACTGTCTGCCCATCTCACAGAGTTTGGCCTTTCCTTACAGAGGTTTGGGCTTACCTCTGCAAGAAAATGTGTGTATTTCTTAAGAATATCTTTGAAAATAAGTGGGGTTCATCACTGGGAACATTTATGAGCTTGGACACTTCATAAGATGCTTCTTGTGAGCTGCAGTCAAGGTGCATCCAGCTTCTGTGCTGCAGCCCCAGCCTGAGTTCTGAAATGGACCCCAATGCCAGAGGGTTGCCCCAGGGGACTGGTGTTCAGTGAGCTGGAATTGCAGGGACAAACTGTGGGGAAGAAATTCCTGTAATAATGGATCTTCAGATCAATACACTGTAATGCATTTGGGAAACCCAAAGCTTTCTGTCTGTCTTCCAACTGTAACTAAAAGTGGTACTGTGTGAGTGGAGCTATTTTCTCCAGAGCCACTGTGCAGAACTCCTGTTGTCATCTTTCTAGGTGTTTCCCTCTTTGATACAAACAGCCCATCCTTTTGTTTCCTTCACTCTGTCAGCTCCAACGGGGCCATTGGGATCACAGAGCCTCGGCGTGTGGCTGCAGTGTCCATGTCCCAGCGAGTGGCTAAGGAAATGAACCTGTCACACAGGTGAGCAGAGAAGATGCTGAGACCTTGCTGGAAGGTGACACTGAGGGGTTCTGCGTGTGGCATGGATGGGCTTTCTGATTCTCCCTATGCTTTTTCCTGTGGATGCCCTGCTGTTTCCTCACAGTGTGGTTTCATACCAAATCCGATACGAGGGGAATGTTACAGATGAAACACAGATCAAGTTCATGACAGATGGTGTGCTGCTGAAGGAGATTCAGAGGGTAAGTTGCTGTCTGTCCTCAGTGTTATTAAAAGGGAAGTGTTTTGTGTAGCTGGGAAGAGGGGCCAGTTGCTTTGCATGGAAATACCACCAAACTTTCCAAGCAAAATCACTTTCAGCACCAGAGTTTTATTTCATCTCAACCCTCAGTATTCCTGCTCCAGTCCCTAAATATTAGGTTATCTTGCTGTGTAAAATGAGAGCAAGGAAGAGGCTCTTGGGATCTAGGCTGCTTTGAGTAGAGTGAACACACTGAACTGTGCTCAGATGTCTGAGAGATGCAGCTGTGAGCATGGGGAGTCTCCTTGTGTGGCTCCAGGGTGTTCTGACTGAAAGATGTATCCTTGGCTGAGGCTTCCTGTGGTGGAATTGATCTCTCTTCCCAGGACTTTCTGCTTTCCAAGTACAAAGTCATTATCATTGACGAAGCCCATGAGAGGAGTATGTACACGGATATCTTGATTGGCCTCTTGTCCCGCATCGTGCCCCTCCGTCAGAAGGTGAGAGGAGCTGTGTCCCTGTATTAGACACAGGTGTGGGGAGGGGGATGTTGGGCAAGAAGAGGTTCTCTGTGATGTGACAGTTTGACCAAAATGATGAAATAATAGTCAGTGTTTGTCTTTATGATAGAAGGAACACAGAGCCTACAAAAAGGGGAAAAATAGTACGTATCAGTACCAAGAAATGACTTTTCAGGCAACATCCAATTCATGTGAGACTCACAGTGCCATGAGACACATGTAGATAACTGAATACCAGCAGCCTGGTAGAAAGCACGATGCTTATTGTTGCACTGGCATAAGCTGCCAACAGCAGGGCGTGGGAGGAGATGTTTGGGGCACAGAGTGACAGGTTTGTGTCCCTGCAGAAAGGGCTGCCCCTGAAGCTGATCATCATGTCGGCCACCCTTCGTGTGGAGGATTTCACTGACAACAACAGGCTGTTTTCTGTTAAACCTCCCATCATTCAGGTATTATTCTCCCCCCTGGGATCTGCCTCGTTACAAAACAGTCTTATCTTTCCACTTGGTGCTGAAATCTTTCAGTTACCAATTTAAAAATAGTTATTTTGTTTAGTCTATTGTTTCTTTCGGGACTGGGTGTTTTTCTTTCCACTTTTATCAGAAAACCGCCCTGGCAGAATCTTATTATCTTGAAAACCTGTAAGTTCAGGAGAACTAGAAAGCCTCAATCTGAGTTGGTGATCTGAAAGGGAAAAAAGCTTTGCTTTCTTCTTTTTATGGTGTTCAGGGTAGACAAGACCGATAATTTCTGTGGGTCTGGTGTTCTGTAGCTTAGCAAAACCAAGAGCTGAACAGAAATAGAGGATGAGCTTTTCTAATTGTCCCATGACCACTGTAATGATTATGCTGGAGCTATGACAGCAAACAAACCCTTTCTTTGTATTTTCTCTCCAGGTAGATGCAAGGCAATTCCCTGTAACTGTTCATTTTAACAAGAAAACTCCCCTGGATGATTACAGTGGGGAATGTTTCAGAAAGGTCTGTAAAATCCATCGAATGTTGCCCTCAGGTAAGGTCACTGCTGAAAACCTCCTAAATTCTTTGCACTTAACATGTCTACAGTTTTTTGGGTTAGTTTTTCTGAGGGGAGGAGAAGGTATTTGGGGTTTTTGGTTTTGTTTTGGGGTGAGGTTTTTTGTAAGCTGAACATGGGACTTCAAAGAGGTATTGTGTGCTTTTACTAGCTTTGCTTTTTCTTGAAAAAAAACCTCTTCAATTAAATCATAGTTAAATTAACTTCTTGAGAGAGTGGTAGGAGACAGATGTGGTTAAACACTCTGTTCCTTCTTGTTACTTCACACTATATTTGACCTGTCCTTTATCACACATGAGATGTGAAGCTTTCCAAGGTGAAATGCCTGTGCTGAGGTTCAGTGTTTTCTTCTTTTGCAGGTGGAATTTTGGTGTTTTTAACAGGCCAGGCAGAAGTTCATTCTCTCTGTAGAAGGCTAAGGAAAGCCTTCCCCTACCAAAAAAACAACACTGCAGGTAATGCTATAGAAACTGTTAAACTTTGAATTTATCCCACTGAACAGTGAGCTTGCTTTGCACCTAAAAATATGAGCTTTTATTTTAAAACCACAAAAAACAAGGATTGGGGAAAGGGTTCATTATGGATGATTTTCATGAGTGATTGTTAAGTTTGTGCTGGTTTGAGTTTGGGAAAAGGTTTATGTATATGACCTCTTCCAGTTCCCCAGCATCCATTGCATTTCTTCACTTACTCTGTTGGGAATTAAAGTGGAAATGCCACTGCTTGTTGGTGAATGTTATTTTCAGATACTAGAATTTCCAAAAAATTCTTACATAGCTCAGCTAATTGCCTCCTAAACTTCAAAGATGTACAGTTGCTGTGTGTACTGCTGGTGATCCTCTATAGAGCTGCTAAAGGGAATTATAACCTTAAACTTGTGTGTCATCCCTGTCCCTTCTGCCTTCAGTGTGACTATTTGCTCCTTTCACACTGTGACTCTTTGCATCCCTAAAAAGGTGGTGGTGGGACCAGACTCCTCCCACTACCTTTTCCAAGAGGAAAGCATGCTCAGCTCACAGTTGTTCCTCTGGCTCTTTTTGCAGGAGGAGAGGATGACAAAGAAGACTCGGTGGAAGAAATGAGAAAATTTAAGAAATCGAGGAAGCGGAGGAAAGTTATGGTAATGTGTGATGGGCAAAATTCCTCCAAGAGACAGCTAAGAGCAGGTCCCTCCCTGCAAACAGTAGCCTACACGTGTCCCCTCAGGATTCCAGCAGTACTGCCCACACTGCTGATGCTGCATTGGGAGCAACAGAGAGCTAAAACTGGGGATATTATGGATAGGAGATTGATTTATGTTGAGTACTGACCACTAAAACTTTAATGGAAGGAGTTCCAGACTTGCTGGCTCCAGGGCTGCTCCTCATCTCGCTGTTTGTTACCCAAAATTGGGACTGATGCATCTGTTACTAAGGATAGAGTTTGGCTTCTGCCCACATCCTGAATGCACTTTGCTAGTGGGAGACCTCAGTGCTACAGATGTACTGTCCAGTGATATTGTATCCTGGTAGCTGAATGGGTCTGAAGGAAAGAAATTTTATCTTTTCCTACTGTCCTCCAAGTGAAGAAGCTTGGCTTGGCACAAAATAAATGTATAAAATACTTGATTACTCCCCCCTGACTGTCACAGTTACCAAATGCTGAATCTTGAAATACCAATGACAATCTCACAATCCTTCTGTCACCTGCAGGTCAGCAGATGTTTGAAGTAAGTGCTCAGCTTTGCTTTCAAAGCAATGCAAAGTGCTGTCTGTGCCCCCGCTAATGCTCTGTGGTGTCTTTCCTGTCTTTCTCAGGCACTCCCCAAAATTGATCTGAACAATTACTCTGTGGTACCAGTGGATGAAGGAGATGAAGACAGAGATGCTGACACTGATGATGATGCTGCAGGGTCTGATATTGACCTGGATTTAGGAGATGGAGACTCAGAAGAAGGTTTGGCACATATGAAATCAAAAACCCTTATCTCCTGTCACCTGTGAAATGGGTGCCATAAGTTGGTTGTCCTTTGCTGAACTGATGTGATTCCACACCAGACCTGTGTCATGGAAAAGCTGATAAGGTTTTCCAGCTTCAGCTTTGTACCAATTATTTTACTGGTTTTAGTGAAGTGGTGTTTGTGGAGATGATGTTGGGACTAAGCCTGGAAGTTGACTTACTATGTACTGAAATGTTGGTTTGTTTCCTCACAGATGAGAAATCCGATTCATCCCTCCCACTGTATGTGCTCCCACTCTATTCCTTGCTGGCACCAGAGAAACAGGCAAAGGTAAAGGATTTATTGTCTCAGTGGGTGGTGAGCCTTATAGATATGTGTGTTCATTGTCTAAGGTCACAAGGGAGTTAAAATTCCCATCTGGGACCATCAATGAGCAGTCTTGATTGGCCCAGTGGGCAGGTTGGGATGGGATTGGGATTCCTAATGTGCCAGTGTAGCAGGTTGGAAGTGATGATAAGTGACAGTCCTGCAGCATGTTAAAATCAGTCCTGGCTCCAGACAAGAGATCCTGCTGCCAAAAGGCAGCTTGTACAGGTTCTTGTGTTCCTTCTTGGCTTTGGCAGTGACAAGAGTGTGTCTGAACACAACTCAGCACTGGTGTGTGCTGCACCTGGAGTCTCTGTGGGTGTTTCTGAGGATTAACTGAGCTGGACAGAGAGCTCCAGAGCTGGAGACAAGGAGTTAAATCTTGGCTCTGACTCCTGGATTTCCCCTGCAGTGCCACATGCACTGTCATCCCTTTGCAGCCCATCCAAGTCGACTGCCTGTCCTTTTCCGCTGCTGGCGCCGCACCTCACATGCCCATCTGTCTCTTGTAGGTCTTCAGGGCTCCTCCTCCTGGCACCAGGCTCTGTGTTGTGGCCACCAACGTGGCTGAAACATCCCTTACCATCCCAGGCATCAAATACGTGGTCGACTGCGGGAAGGTCAAGAAACGTTTCTACGACAAAATCACGGGGGTTTCGTCGTTCAGAGTGACCTGGATATCCCAAGCCTCGGCAAACCAGCGGGCAGGGCGGGCCGGCCGCACGGAGCCAGGGCACTGCTACAGGTCAGCTGCCTGCTGGGGAGAGGGCTGGGAGGAACTAAGAGCCCTTGCAGTGTCGGCAGGAATTTGCCAGCTTCCCCTTCCCTGCTGCCCCTGTCACAGGGATCTGTTTTGGGGTTGTCTGCCCTTCATTCGAAAGGAGAGGAGAAGCCAAGCGTGAACTGTCGCTGCTGGTGTTGGTTTGGCTTCTCAGGGGCCTTTCTCATGCTGAAAACCCTGATTTTCATGGCTAGATGGGTTTAACTCCAAGCAAGCTAACTTGTGAATAAGGCATATGCATCATAAATAATGATATGGTTATGTAAATAATACCCACAGGCAGCCTTTTTTTAAATCCTTTGCCAATTCTTGATGTGTGTCTTTTGGGTTCAGATTTCTTTGAAGGCTCTAAGCAGCACTTCTGGTTCACTAGGTTATACTCTTCTGCAGTCTTCACGGACTTTGAGAAATTTTCTGCTCCAGAAATAACAAAGAGACCGGTGGAAGACTTGATTCTGCAAATGAAGGCATTAAATATAGAAAAGGTGAGGTGGAAGTAACTTTGTACTACAGCACTCATTAAAGTGGCTGCCCCTAGGAGCCAGAAACAAAGAGAAATGTCTTTTACCGTCGTTGCTTTAGTCTGTGCCCTGTGTTTGAAATTATGATCCTGAGACTTGATTTTGGTTCTGCAAATTGCAGACGCTGCTCTGAATTCCACCAGGCCTTAACAGGCATGTTTGTTCAGGTAGTAAGTGATTACTTATATTCTTAGAGGTGAAAAAACACCTTGTCCAAATAGGGCTTTGTGTTTTGGAGATACTGGGGAGTACCTCTTTCAGAGAGCACAGTACTTAAATTTAGACCTTAAAGCAGCCTGCCCTAGGCGTTGCTGCACTCAGTGGCAGCAAAGGGTGACTCTGGTATTCCCGTTTCCTAATGTTCTTGTTCTAAGCATTTCCTCCCATTGTGTGTCCTTTCCTCTCACTCCTGGCAAACATCCTAAATGTTTTTCTTTAGCACATGTAACCAGAGGGGAGAATTTCCCTCTCTTCCAGAGCTTCTTACTGCGTTCAGACTCTTTTTCAGTGGGAGCTGGGTCAGTGATGGACTGAAGGGCTTTTTCTCATGGTGTTTGTAGGTAATCAACTTCCCATTCCCAACACCACCTCCCACGGAAGCACTTGCAGCAGCTGAGGAGTTGCTGATAGCCCTGGGAGCCTTGAAGGAACCCCCTATGACAGGAAGGTAATGTCTGTGGTCCCCCACAAATTTCTTCCTCTGTCCAGCCTGTGGGCACTGCTGTCCTCCCACCTCCTTTCCATCTCAGCCCTCGCATCCCACGGTGGGCTTTAGTGCAGAAACTGGTATCATTTCAGTCTCTGAATCACCTTTGTTTGTTTTACTGGCCCCAATGATGTTTGGGCATGGAAAGACTGTGCTGGGAGTGTGCCATGCAGGGCAGGTGGGAGCTGCATGAGGGAAAAGAGTCTTTCCCACAGCCATAACATAACAAAACCTGAGGAAAACACCTCAGTTTGATTGGGCTGCCAAAAACAGGAACACAGACTTGTTCTAATCAGATGTTACTTCATTACATGAGTTTTCTCTTCCTTCCTCAGGCTGAAGCAGCAGCTGGCAGCAAAGCTGAGCTGCCCCATTAGTCGCCTGGGCAGAATAATGGCCACTTTTCCTGTAGCCCCTCGCTATGCCAAGATGCTGGCACTGAGCAGGCAGCACGACTGCCTGCCCTACACCATCACCATCGTGTCTGCCATGACTGTCCGGGAGCTTTTCGAAGAGTTTGACAGGTCAGCCTGACCTCCTCCTTGCAGGAAGCATCACCCCTCTCAGCTGGTGCCTCTCATGTTGGGGCCCCTCTGCACTTAGGCACAACACTCATGGATGCTGTTCTGTTTCTTTCAGGCCAGCAGTAAGTGAGGAAGAGGCAGCCCAGCTGAAGGGGAAGAGAGCAAGGTTTCTACAGATGCAAAAGATCTGGGCTGGGCAGGGGCCGATGCAGAAGCTGGGGGACCTCATGGTGATGTTAGGTACTGCAGTCCCTGATTTCCCTTCACCATTAACCTCATCCTCTTCTCCTCCATCACTCTGGGAGCCCTCAGCTTTGTACAGCCAAAGGCATCCTCGTGCTGTAGGGCTGAGTTCAGCAGTGTATTTTCTAGACTCTTCTCTGGGCAGCCTGCCAGTGTACCAGGCTGATGCCATGTGGCAACAGCAAAATGCATTTGTTAACTGTGTCAGAGCTGTCCCCCCGTTGGTTAATGAGGAGAACTGATCAGCTAAGCTGTTTTCTGCCCTGTCTGTTCCCTGCCAGGGGCCGTGGGGGCCTGTGAGTACGCTGGGTGCACCCGTAAATTCTGTGAAGAAAACGGGCTCCGATACAAAGCCATGCTGGAGATCAGGCGCTTGAGAGGGCAGCTGACAACAGCAGGTGAGTGGGTTTGGAGAGCAGTTGCTGTGCTTATTCTCTTTGGGGAGGGATGGCACATCAACTGGGCTGATTTATTTTTTTCCTAGTGATTCTTACTTCACTTCTTTCTCCCCACAGTAAACTTGGTCTGCACGGATTCTGGGCTCTATGTTGATCCAAAGATGAAGCCCCCAACAGAAGCTCAAGTGACATACTTGAGGCAGATTGTACTGGCCGGGCTGGGGGATCATGTTGCCCGAAGGATTCAGGCAGAAGAGCTCCTGGATGACAAGTGGAAAAATGCCTACAAGGTAAACAGCTGGATTGGACTGAATTCCTCCTCCCCTGTGTGGCAAAAAGATGCTCCTGTGCAAAACTTCTGGCTGGGTGCAGCACTGGGGCTGCCTGTGCTGACTTTCTGCAACTTCTCTCCTTAGAATTAAAGTTTGCAGAGTTGCAATTTCCCAGTCCTCACACAGGAATTGCTTTAAAAGAGCTAAGAAAAGTTGAATTAGTCCATCTCGCTTCATGTCTCCAGAGAAGATGAAGCATAAAATGATGGGGCTATTAAAAACCTCCATTACTTAAAGAAACCATATAAATGTACATCTGAGACTGAAATTAGATGCAACCAACAAATTAGATTGCCAGTAACTCATCTTACTCTGCTTCAATCTTTTGTGCTTCCTTACAGACTGCTCTCCTGGAGGACCCAGTGTTCATCCACCCAAGCTCAGTCCTCTTCAAAGAACTCCCAGAGTTTGTGGTGTATCAAGAAATCGTTGAGACGACAAAGCTGTACATGAAAGGTGAGACTTTTGTGGGCCAGCTTGTGCTGCAGGTCTGGTGAGGAAGTCAGAAATTCCTTGGCAGAGTGTTTCCCTGCTGAGTGCTGTACTTACAGAGTGGTTGTGACTCCGGGGATTTGGATCAGGAGATCAACTGGCCTGTTTTTTCATTGTCCAGTAGAATTGGCTGGAGCAAAGCTCAGCTTCTGAAATAGCTGCTGTGCAGCAGCCTTGCCAGCTGGTGCATAGCTGCCCACTGCTGGTCTCTGCACAGCTCTTCTACAACATACAAAAGCTGACTTGAAAAATGAGACACAAGTAAACCTGTGGAGATGAGATCCTGACCACGCACAGTACTTGTGGGGCTGCTGGTGAGTGGTGGCCCTTGGCAGCAAAACTGCATTCAGTGTGTGTTTTCCCTCCTAAGGCGTGTCTGCAGTTGAACCCGAGTGGATTCCTGCCCTGTTGCCACCCTACTGCCACTTTGGGAAGCCTCTGGAAAACCCTCCTCCCTCCTACTGCCCCGAAACAGGCCGAGTTCGATGTCACAGACCAAGTGTCTTCTGTAAGTGCCTCGAAGTGTCTCTCAGTAGTTTTGTCTGAGAGCTGCTCTGTAGTTACTGGTTTAACAAGGCTGTCAGCCCACCAGGAAACCTTGGGCTGTTCAAAGAGCTTAACAGTGCTTTGAGTAGCTCCATGGGGTTCATAACATTTCAATATTGGCATCTTCCCATTGAAGTGGGTATTTTGTGGAGCCCATTGCTCTCCCTGTGAAGGCTGGGTGGTGGCAGTGTCCTCCCCACTTCTCTTAGCACCTCTGTCATCACACCTCCATGGAAATGTGTCCCCTCTTTGACCCTGTGTGATTGATCTTTGTTTCCAGATCGTGTTAGCTGGCAGCTCCCTGCTGTGGAAGTTGATTATCCAGAAGGTATTGATCGCTACAAATACTTTGCCAGGTTCCTGCTTGAAGGAAAGGTGAGTGTGTTCCAGCTGCATCACTTCCTTGATGTTATCAATAAGTTTTTAGCCCCATTTTTGGAGGAGAATTTTATTTTGTGGTTTCTTTCTTTCTTTCTTTCTTTGTGTGTGCCATTGCTCATAACTTGCCGGTGGATGGAGGAGTTTGCTGTGGTTGGTGTGTTGGGGAAGATACCTTTAAAATAAAAAAAAAGGCATGAAAAGCAGTATTTGAGTGAAAGAAACTCCTAAATTTCAAGTATCATTTTTGCAAAGGAAAAAATGTTGTAGCTCATGTCTTTGTCCATTGTGAGACACAAGAGTTGTCTAACAAGCCAGTCAGGGCAAGACTGGTATGGAGACATAAATAGGAGAGAGATGGTAATAGATAATATGAGATGGAAATTTATAGTAGTGCAAGGTGATAGATGGTTGTCTGCAGAGAAAAATTAATTTACCTTGTTCTAAAAAATCTTCCAGGTCATTAAAAAGTTGCGTTCTTACAGCCAGTGCCTGCTGTCCAGTCCCCTCATAATGCTGAAGACATGGTCCAAGTAAGTTGTTAAAAACAAACTTCAGATTGTTGTCTCCACCAAACACTTTTGACTTCCTTTTTAAATTAAAAAAATTCAATTCTGGGAAAGGGTGTTGTAGATAGTGATCTTGGCTGTAGGGCGAAGAAAATGAGGTTTCTTACCAAGAAAAATTGTATCTCAGGAGAGTTGGGTGACTGTGAGGGGAGTGAGGGAGGACACTGAGCTCTTATCTGCTGCTCACAGGTACTGCTCACACCTGTAAGGAATGGCCAGATTCATGGCACTGCTGCTTTCCTTGCTTTTCTTTGCAGTTTGGCCAATCATTCTGCCTTTATTTCTTTTCCAAAAAATGATTCCAGCACTCTGGCTTTGATTACAATTTTAGACCTGTGACCCTCCAAAAGGCTGTCACTCCCTTTCTCTCCCCTCCTCCTCCTCTCACCAAAATAAACTTTCTCTGAGTCTTCTATGACTTTTTGTGGAGTTGGTAGATGGAAGGATTTTGTAAGACTTTTTAAAAGTGACTGATGTTATCTGAGGGTCCTACACTGACCACGTACTTTCCTGTTTTAGTCAATCCAGAGCTCAGCATGAGACCTTTCTGCTTTATCTTTTGCTCTGCAGCTGCACAGCAGACACAAGAACAACCTGCTGCTACTTTTAGCTAAAAAAATTGGGGCTGGGGAAAAAACTATATATAGTGAACTTTCTTGAGCCAGTCTCTATATGCAGAGGTCATGTGTTTATATATCTATATTTAGCCTTTTAAAGATATTGAGAGTATGAATTCAGAGAGTTGAGCTAAACTGCACTAATGAACATTGTTTTATTGCACCATTTTATTGATTCAGACTTCAGCCCAGGACGGAATCCCTCCTGCAGGCTCTGGTTGCAGAAAATTGTGATAATCGTGATGCTTTAGTGGCTGCATGGAAGAAAAATCCTAAATGTGAGTGTTCTTGCTTAATTATCAGTCATACCAGTGGAGTACCTCGAGCACTGTTGAATTACAATTTAAAAAATGGACTGTTTCACTAGCTAAGTTCCAAATATTTCCTATTTTCCTACCAGAAACAGCCCTGTGTCTGGTTCTTGTGAAGAACAGGAGAAAGCACTTGAGAAAGCAACATTTATTTGTATAATAAGATCTTTTTTCCTGTTGTAGTAACCATAGGTAAAATGTTTGGTTTGGTCTTTTGAGAAATTAGACTGTGGTAGTACTGTCCATGGATATAGGAAAATTTTTTTCCATGTAAAATGGCTTTTGTTCAATATTGTGTACCCAGTCATAAGAGTTCTTTGTAGAAGCAGCAGCAAAGGGATGCAGTGATGACTTTCACAGTAATTCTCCCCCACTGGGTGCTGTTACATCTGCATGCAGGTGTCCAAGCTCCAGCACCATCCCAGTGGTGGAAGGCTGGTTCTTGCTCCCAGTGGGATGATCCCACAGGACCTCATTTTTCCAGCCAAACCACCCCAGTCAGTCCCTGACTCCCAGAGCTGTCTGACCACTTCACTTCCATTCCAGATTTGCTCTCAGCCTACCGTCAGTGGATCCCTGAAGCCATGCACGATGACCTCGCCCAGAAGTGGCCGCCAGTGTGACTGTTCCTGATGGACTTCTCTCCTCCAGGATGTTTCAAGGCTTCCAGGAGTTTCCCTGGAAGTCTGACACACCAACTGTAGCAACACCAGAGGACTAGGTGTTACTCTTTTTCTGGGAAGCCCTCCATGTTCCCAGAAGTCCTACCAGCTGTCTGGCTGGTATTTTGTAATATTAATGTTTGGATAATTTTATCCATTGTATTTTATAGGTTTGTCTTTTTTTTTTTTAATCTGAAGTTTCTCTTTGGACTATATTAGTCATATGAACTATAATAAATATGTAAAGTTCTTAGTTTGGATGGGAGAAATTATATCTTTGGGGGCCTGGCAATGGGTTGACCCTTTCCAAAACACAAACACGGGTCTCTGTCAGCACTGTGAGTCACCAGCCAAAAACAGCAGCAAGGGGGCTGCTATGGAGAAATCCACTCCAGTGCAGTCCTAATAGTTCTTTTCCTGCTTATTGAGGAGTTTGCCATCAATTCAGGATATCCACTAATCTTGCTTTCAGAAATTTTTGTTCAGATCTCTCCTCGTTCCTGGCTTGGTGCTTGCCAGCACTCAGATCTCCTGGGGCCTTTGCCACCTGGAGCACTTTGGGGAATGCAGCAGGTTTTAGGAAGCAGGGCAGACTTTAACCATCTGCTCATTTTGCAACAAGAAATTTGGGTAGTGCCGGAGGAAAGCGTGGAGCTTGAGTTTTATGTTCCCTTTCACCTGATGTTTTTAGCTCTTCCTAAACCCAGTGCTCACGGTGTGCTAAGTGGCTGCAGATTCTGACCCTGCAGTAGGGGAAGTTGTGGGCAAGGACACTCCTGTCCCCCACGTCCTGCAGGAAACTGGTGCAGCCCAACCAGGAGTGGGATGCGTGTCCATTGTTCCCACTGCTCCCACACACTTCAGAGGGGCCAGGACACAAGTAAGCATTAAAAATACCTAAGGCTGATGAAACAGTGACTTCTGTTCTTGAGCAAGAAGGAACCAGCCCCTTCCAGTGTGTGTTTGTAAGTCAAACGCTGCAGCACCGCAGTGTTTGTGATAACCCCGGGCAGGAGGGTGCGGGGAGGTTCTTGGGTACAAGAACTGCAGCAGAAGCCTGCAAACCGCTCAGGGATTAAGGGAGGGGAGGCCAAAAACCACAAGGCGATTGTGGGGCGTATTTGGAAATTGTGGCTTCTACTTTAGAAAACGGGGCAGGAGGAAGAAAAACAGCGGCTTTACAGGGCAAGAAGAGGAAAAAAAGGGAAGGAAAAAGTGGAGATGCCGGGGATTGAACCCGGGGCCTCATACATGCAAAGCATGCGCTCTACCACTGAGCTACATCCCCGTGTTTATGTAGCTTTCAATGCAGCCCATAAATAGACACTACAACCCCCACGCTGGGCCTGGTGACTGCACCGGGTCCGTCCTGCATCTGCCCCACGCACAGCCCGCCCCGCACAGCCCCACGCGGGACTGCAGCGTGGGCGGGACCCACGGGAGCAGCGGCAGCTCCGCCTGGGCCGGACCGCACCCTTGTAGGGCCGGGCGGGAGGAGGCGCCCATGTGCCCGTCCTCGTTAGTATAGTGGTGAGTATCCCCGCCTGTCACGCGGGAGACCGGGGTTCGATTCCCCGACGGGGAGGTGCTGTCATATTTTTGTCACCGGGCGTCGGTTTTTTTTGCGGGCGGCCCCACGCAGGGTTTTGCCCGTGGCGTGGCCGTGGGGACAGCGAGGTCGCGGCACCCCCGGTCAGGTGGAACCGCGACAGCCGCAGGGGATGCCAGGAGAGCATCCCGGCGCCGGGGGTGCCTGCGGTGCCGGCAGTGGGAATCACTCACAGGTGTGTGTGTGGGTGTGAGCCCGTGGACAGCGCGGGGAGCGGGCGGTGGGACACGCGTGGCAGGGCGGGCGGCGGCGCGGCGGGGGGAGCTGTGCGGGGTGGTATCCCCGGCCAGCGAGGCCGCCGTGGCACGCCGAAATAGCTCAGTTGGGAGAGCGTTAGACTGAAGATCTAAAGGTCCCTGGTTCGATCCCGGGTTTCGGCAGAACCTTTTTATTTTTCCCGTGCGGGTGTTTTTGCGGCCGGACGGGGCTGCGGTCCCTGCGGGGAGCGGGCAGCTGTGCCGGGGTCACCGCGGGCGGGCAGGGGTGCGGGCATTTTGCGGCAGGAACCTCTCACTCCCCGAGGGGCGGCGCGGTGGGGCCGGTCCGGGGTGAGCCCCCCGGGCATGGCCCGGCCCGCGGGGAGCTGTCCCCAAGCCGTCCTCGTTAGTATAGTGGTAAGTATCCCCGCCTGTCACGCGGGAGACCGGGGTTCGATTCCCCGACGGGGAGGTTGCGCAAGTTTTTTTTCCTAAATCGATTCATTTTTTTTCTTACCGCACGGACTTTCCTAATTTTCAGTGAGAGGGAACAAAAAAAGATTCATTTTTGTGCGCGCGAACCAGCGTGTTCTCACGTTTCTCAGGGTTGCCCGAGGACCACAGGCGGGTCTGCCCGCTGCAGCGCGCACTGCCCACCCTGTGCCCGCACCCCTTTGCCTGCCCTTCCCGCACCGGGGGCAGCGGGACGCGGGCAGGACGGACAGACAGACGGACCTGGGCGGCGGGCAGGGCGAGCAGCGCGGGCAGGGGGATGTAGCTCAGCGGTAGAGCGCATGCTTTGCATGTATGAGGTCCCGGGTTCAATCCCCGGCATCTCCATACGGTTGCTGCTCTTTTGGTTTCGGCTTCCCCCTACTGGCTCCGTGATGTTTTTTTCCAGTCCGAGTCGCCATATCTCATTAAACGACAGCAAACCGCGCCGTGACCGTGCTGCCCAAACGGGCCCGCAGTGGCACTTCCTGGTGGCACAAAAATGGTTTTCTTTTCTCTTTTTTTTGTCACTTGTTTCTCCTCAGGCCCGTGCAAACACACATGGCTCTTGTGTCCCGCTGGGTGTCCCATCCCTGTGCTAAGGCCCTGCAGATACAGAGTGGCTCACGAGGAGGGACAAAGCACCAAACCCCAAAATGCAGGGGACACTGGCCAGATCCACCTGACACCTCCTCATCCCAAAGCCTGGCAGAGCTGGGGACCTGCAGACCTGCAGCCACACGGAGCTCAGGGTCTCTGCTCCACATTCCCAGAGCCAAAAGCCAGGACACTCCGGGTGACTGCACTCACTGGCTGTGATGGTGCAGGAGCAGAACTCTCCCTGGCTCTGCACTCACCTCCACTGTTCTGCTCAGCCCCTCAGCAGCGTGGGCAGCTTTGCTCAGAGCAGCTCAGAAGAGCTCTTGGGGAAACAACCTCCCTGCTTTAATCTCCTCAGACTGGCTGGGCTCATCGGGAAACCCTTTGGAGCCAGGAGAGTTATGGCACAGTTGAGAGTTTCAGCCCAGAGAGACCAAGGCCCATGCAGAGCCTGAAACAGCTTTTAACTACACGGTTCAGTGGCAGCTGTTTTATCTCACTTCTCAGTTACCAACAGCAGTGGAAGCTGATCGGTGACAAATGCAAAGTGACATTTCCTGCTGCAGTGGCTGAAAAGCTCCTTGTGCTATTTATTTACTCATCTTACTTCCAGTTGGTATTTTGAGCCAATATTTGGCTACAGCACTGGTAAGTGTAAATACCTCTGTTGCAAATCACTGTCTGGATCTCCCTGGGCAGCTGTACTTCTGGAATATGTCCTGCATGTGAATATAAGAGACAGTTTGTAGTGACAAGCATGAACTAACAGACTTTTTGGCACAGGAAATCAGTATTTGTCAGTAAAATGAAAAGGTCACGGTCTGTTAGAACCAAAACCCCACTATTCAGCAAGCCTGCACTGAAATTCTACCAAGGGGTACTCATACAGACAGGGTGGGATAAATACGGAAGGGCTTTGTTCACAGAAATCCTCTCCCAGCTCAGGAAACACCATTCTTCTACAAACCAGACAGATGTGTTTAAGGACTGTTGGATCAGGGCTGAACATCTGCCTTGCCATCTGAATATAAGTCCAATCTGAACCTTTAAGTGTGTTCTCCAGTGTTTTCTTCAGAAATCAGGTACAAACTCACTCAGGATGTTCAGTGCTTGGCTGATTACCCTAACTGGGTGAAGAATAGCCCTGTGTCATTCTGTTATAAAACCCCAGTTTGTCAAGAAATACCCTTCCATGTGCCTTTTTGACTATTTTCAGACCAGGGCTGAGTGCTCAGTCTGCAACTAATTAAAGAACAAGCTTAACATTATCCTTCACTTTCAGCCAAGGAAGGACCTAAACCCAGAAGGCTTTTCCAGTCTTTGATGTTTATACAACTCCCAGTGCACACAGGTCAGCCACTGAGCACTGAGAGGAAACCAAAAGACTTGTGTGGATTTTTTTTCCACCTAAATGACCCAAGTGTTTGAGATTATTATCACTACTGCTATGGTGAGTGTTACACAAACAGGAGGCAGCAGAGGCTGAGGAGCTCCCCAGGGCATTCCCCTCCTGTAACAGCTCTGTGTGTCAGGCAAACAGAGGCAGTTTTGCTCAAACCAATCACGAAGCTGTTGCTGGGCCTTTTCTGCCTTCCTGCTGGTGAGCAGCCCTGGGTGTTACCTGTGTCCCTGCCATTTTCCTTGGGTGCCACAAACGAAGGATTTTGTGGGCGGATTGGACCGAATGGCTTCTCCTGAATCCTGCAGACAAAGCTCTGTTTTGTTCTCACAGCCGTGCCGTGTGGTTTGATGGGGATGGCACAGGAGCCAGTGCAGCAGAGATCTACCAGAAGGTGCTCTGTGAGAGCAGAATAAGAAACAGGCATTACGATTTCAGTTTATGATTGATTTCACCCCAGTGGCAAGGCCTTAGTCCCGAGTTATACATTCCACAACTCCGCTTTATGTGTGTGCACATCAACACTCGTTGTCTGTGTCTCAGGCAGACCATCTGCAGCACTTGGAGCTCTTTATCCTTCAGGCCTTTTTTGTCCCTCAGGCCCTGGGTCGGGGCCTGCTGCAGCCCCCTTTGCTGGGGCGATCCCTGCCCTGCAGGCTGCCCAGCCTCGGGGGGTGTCCCACACACCCCACACACCCCCCAGCCACGTCCCCCTGCCCCTTGCCCCACGGTGGCACAAACCGGCTCGCTGTGGAACGCTGAAGCACACGGGAGGCTTCCCACACTGAGCTAACACTCGAGGCCTCCCTCACGGTAATAAAGCAACGACCCCCCTCCCTCAGGAGCCCCCCTCACGGCGTGGCCGCGGGCACAGCCGCCCCTCGCCCTGCCCGCGGGGCTGGAAGCCAAGGAGGCGATTTCACACAGGGCTTCAAGCCCCGAGCACAACGCGAGACTCTGAAATAAAGCTCAATTTAAACACGGGGTCGACTCCAAGGCAGTCCCGCTCCGGCCGCTCCGGGCCGGGTTTTCCCCGCGCCCCTCGCGCACCGCGCCGGCCGCAGCACACCCGCGCGCGCGGCGCCGACCCCTCCGCGCCCCGCCCCGCCCGCGCAGGGGAAGCGGCGGCGCGCGCGGTGGGGAAAGTAGTGCGCGGCGGAGTGATCCGCGGCGGGGGGCGGGGCGCGCCGGCCGATATAAGCGGCGGGAGGGGGATGAGTGGCGCAGTCGCGGCTGGGTGAGCGTGTTAGGAGTGTGTGCTGTCGGCTCGGCCTGCTGGCCCCGCGGTGAGTGCTCGGCGTGGGCGGCCGCTCGGAGTGGCGGCCGCAGGGATGAGACGTGGGATGGGTGTGCGGGCGGGACGCACGCGGTGTGGAGGGGTGCGCGCTGAGGAACAAGGGATTGTGTCTGGGGGCGATGGCGGGCTGTGATGGCGGAGCAAGGGCCGGGGCGTTACATTCCCTTTAACGGCGGCACCGCGAGCGGGGAAGGGCCGGCGGGGCGGGGGGGGAGGCCGAGCGGCCGCCGGCAAAATGGCGGCGGCGCAGGCGCAGCGGGCCCTCAAGATGGTGGCGGGCGCGCGCCCCGCGCGGGAAAGGGACGGGGGCGAGGCCCCGCCCCTTCCGGGATGTGGGCGGGGCTTCCGCTGTGACGTCACGGCCGGGGGAGCGCGGCCATGGGGAGCGGGAGCGGTCACTGATGCACGGCGGGTTTGGCTCTTGCAGGGAAAGATGCAGATCTTCGTCAAGACCCTGACTGGCAAGACCATCACCCTTGAGGTGGAGCCCAGTGACACCATCGAGAATGTCAAAGCCAAGATCCAGGACAAGGAGGGCATTCCCCCCGATCAGCAGAGGCTGATCTTCGCTGGCAAGCAGTTGGAAGATGGGCGTACCCTGTCTGACTACAACATCCAGAAGGAGTCCACTCTGCACCTTGTCTTGCGCCTCAGAGGTGGGATGCAGATCTTTGTGAAGACCCTGACTGGCAAGACCATCACCCTGGAAGTTGAGCCCAGTGACACCATTGAGAACGTCAAAGCCAAGATCCAAGACAAGGAGGGCATTCCCCCTGATCAGCAGAGGCTGATCTTTGCTGGCAAGCAGTTGGAAGATGGACGTACCCTGTCTGACTACAACATCCAGAAGGAGTCCACTCTGCACTTGGTGCTGCGCCTGAGAGGTGGGATGCAGATCTTTGTGAAGACCCTGACTGGCAAGACCATCACCCTTGAGGTGGAGCCCAGTGACACCATCGAGAATGTGAAGGCCAAGATCCAGGACAAGGAGGGCATTCCCCCTGATCAGCAGAGGCTGATCTTTGCTGGCAAGCAGTTGGAAGATGGGCGTACCCTGTCTGACTACAACATCCAGAAGGAGTCCACCCTGCATCTTGTGCTGCGCCTCAGAGGTGGGATGCAGATCTTTGTGAAGACCCTGACTGGCAAGACCATCACCCTGGAAGTTGAGCCCAGTGACACCATTGAAAATGTCAAAGCTAAGATCCAAGACAAGGAGGGCATTCCCCCCGATCAGCAGAGGCTGATCTTCGCTGGCAAGCAGCTGGAAGATGGGCGCACCCTGTCTGACTACAACATCCAGAAGGAGTCCACTCTGCACCTTGTGCTGCGCCTGAGAGGTGGTAACTGAACCAGCAGGTTGTTGCTCCAAATAAAGTTTTATCTGCACTTGTTCATTCCAATAAAGCTGTTGCATCCACAAAAGTTTGTGTCTCAAGTTACATGAACAATTGTTTATGCCATTTCCTGACTTCAGCTCTCTAATAAACAATAATTACATAGTTTCTGCTGACAGAGGTACTGTAGAACTGCCTTAATGCAAGGTTTCCACGTGCCTGGCATGCATAGCTAATCCCTCAGCTGTGGTGTTCCTGGGGTTGTATAAGAGTTCCCTTGCCCAGCTCAGTGCCCACCTGCAGATGTTGCGCAGCTGTGGAGGTTGTGTAAGCATGGATATGTAATAGGAAACTGCAGTTGTTGCCGAGCTGGGAGGATTTGAAACCCAGTTCTCAGTTGCCCAGCAACTGCCAGGTCCTGCCCTTGTTTTGGGATTAATGGAGAAACAGCAGAAGGGTGATCCTGCAGCTCTGGGATTCCAGGATGTCACCACTTGTCCTGCAGCCCTTGGGCTTGGAAAGTGGTGTGGCAGGTGTGGATCTCAACCAGTTGTGGAAGCTTAAGTACATTAAGCGAGCTAATTTGACGTGTACTTACTGGAAATCTGCAATGAGGTTCATTCCAGCTGTGCCCCAACTGGAAATACTACAGCAGTGAGCTGCAATACCACAGGGCAGTTCCCATGTGCTGTAGAGGCCCTGGCCAAAGGGAAGTTTCCCCTGAAGTGTGTGGGGCAGCTCTGCATGGAGCAGGTGATGAGTAGTTAACCACGGCTGGGCTGGGGAAGAGGGAAAGGGAGAGGTGGAAATAAAATACCCTGTAAAAGAGTGGTTGCCTTTGGAAGGGGATGGTGGTGGGAGCTGAATAGTAGTCTCAGCTGATCACTAACTTCAGGGATCTTGGGGTGGATAGTGGAATTGAACTCAAGTAACATCTATTGTTAATTGCTCTTAAGGGAGCAGTGAAAGGTGCTAGTAGGGCTGTGAGGAGCAAGTTTGGATCACAGATCTGTCTGGACTGGCGGAAGTGTTTGAACACTGCTGAGTTAATCCTACGTGGGTGAGAGCTGGTGCTGTGCCATAGTTAAGGCCCTGTTATGTCCCTGTGGGGGTGGCACCAGGCTCTGCCCACGCCTGTCCTGGTTCCTGTAACTGAACACCAAACAACTGCAACCAACAGTTTGCCATCCTGTGGGATTTCTGGCCTCTTGAGGCATCCAAATTCATGCATACGTTACAAAACGAGCAGCCCTTACACTGCTTAAACATGAGTCTCTAGTCAGCCGAGGAGTGTTGCTGGAATGAAGGGAGCTGCTCTTATGTAACAAGGAAGAAGCTGCAGCTTGGTATGTTTTCATAAAGCCTTTCACTGCTGTGGGGGCAGAGCTGCAGGAGGACACGGGGACACTTGAATGTCAAAAGCCTGCACGAACAACTGCAGAGCTGTGTTTAAGAAATCCTCAGAAAGTCTCAGTGACAAAACTACAATGCCATGTTTAAAGGCTACAGTGCTGTACAAATCGCAAACAGCCTGGAGTGTGCTGCAGCCAGGCAGAGCAGGGAGCTTGGAGAGAGGAAACACAGGCAGTGATCTCATGAGCTAAGTCAGCCGCTGCCTCTCACAAAGGGCATGTCATGGAGCGGTGTCAGGGGCATCAGGATGGATATTAGGGAAAGGTTCTTCCCTCAAAGGGTGGTCAGCACCAAAACAGGCTCCCCAGGGCAGTGGTCGTGGCTCCAAGGCTGCCACAGTTCAAGAATCATTTTGACAACACTCAGGGATGTGGTGGGATTTTGGGGATGATCTTGTGCAGGGCCAGGAGTTGGACTTGCTGATTCTTGTGGGTCCTTTCCAACTCGGGGCATTCCATCATTCTGTGACCTCTGTAGGTCGCTTTGCTTGGTTTGAGGAACTTCAAGGTCCACAATGGCAGTGCCAGCACTTCAGAGGCAGCACTTGTGATCAGAGAGCACAACTGGGGTGGGATTAACCACAGAGCAGCAAAATGTGATGGGAACAGCAAAGAGTATAATAAACATTAAGGATGTCTTTTGTTCTGACCATGATGTTCCTAAGGAACATACTCTCTGGGAACATGCTGTTCCGAAAGACCTTCTCACGTTCACATTGTTCCATCGCGCCTCAGGGCACCTCCTGGGTTTTACTGGGGTTTACTGGGATTTGAGGAAAAATTCCTTTCACAGCATTTCTTTGTAGCAAAATGTTTTAAAGTAAAAGAAAACACAGCTGGTCTGAAGGCATTGGTGCTGGGGAGAGGGGGCACAGCCCGCAGCTGCCTCCCTTGCGGAGACCTGCCGAGATTGATCAGAGACATTGGTTAATTGATCTGACAATCAGAGTTTAAAGGTCTGGAGGGGGAAAAAAGGACACAATTAAGTGTACAGACACAAATGTATGTGTTCCACTGAAGTGAAGGCCACAGCAAGAGTCAGGTGCTGTGCTGTGCTGGTCCCTCGGTGGGAGCTGTGGGCTTGTATGAAGGACAGTGTGTGGCAGGTGGGTGCACTCCAGTTTCCAGTCCCTTTAGCTCAGGGACAGCTGGGACAATGGGATGTTGCGTATGATTGTTTTAAAACAGGCTGTCACAAACCAGACTCTGGTTTTTATTTTCTGCTGGCTTCTAGATGCTTCTAGGGATGAATCTCAACAAGGTTTTTATTCAGGGACACTTTAGATGCCAAAGACAGACAAAACACTCAATGCCTCAGAAGAACCAGAGGTGGGTTAAAAGGTGATGGATGTTTTCTCCTTGGGGAGAGCCTGACGTTGTGCCTTGTGTCCTCTTTGATTGCTGGGCTGTCTGTGTGCCGGGTCCCCTTTCCCAAGACACCCAATAATTCCAGCTGTGCCAACAGGCTTGCAGCCACCCTGCCTGCCAACACTGTGGCCATGGAGGGACCTGGACCTTCATGGGAGTAGCCTGGGTTACTGCTATACGTATATACTCACACTATACATATATATATGTATTCATGAATACACACACCAATTTATATACTATTTATCTGTTTACAAGAGCATGTAGTGACAGGACCGGGGGAATGGCTTCAAACTCAGAGAGTAGGTTTAGATTAGATATGAGGAAAAATTTACTGTAAGCGTGGTGAGGCCCTGGCACAGCTTGCCCAGAGAAGCTGTGGCTGCCCCATCCCTGGAAGTGCCCAAGGCCAGGTTGGACGGGGCTTGGAGCAACCTGGATAGTGAAAAGTGGCAGGGGGGTGGAATGAGATGATCTCCAAGGTCCCTTACAACCCAAACCACCCCGGGATTCTGTGAATGAGTTATATCTATTTATATATGTTTTATGTATATATTTTTTAGTTATTCACCGATTTTCCCGTGCTAACACACGTATTTGTGCCCACACCACCGCACACGGTGGGTTGTGTTTCCCACGGGGGGCGTGGCCTGGCCCAGATGGCCCCGCCCCGGATGGCCCCGCCCCCGGATGGCCCCGCCCCTTCCCCGCTGGCCACGCCCCCCCGGCCGGGCCGGGCCGGGCCGGGCCGGGCCGCGGGGCCATAAAGGGCCATAAAGGGCCCGGTCCCCGCTCCGCTCCCGTTCCCGGCTCCGCTCCCGCCTCCCCCGCGCCATGGCCATGGCCGCGGCCCGGCGCTGGCTGTCGCTGGGGCTGGGGCTGGCCGGGGCGGCCTGCGCGCTGCTGGGGGGCTGCCTGCTGCTCCTGGGGCCCCGCATCATCAGGGACCAGGTCATCAAGGTCAGCGGGGACGGGGGCTCGGCGTGGGGCTGGTCTGCATGCGGGGCGGGGTGCGCTGGAAATGGTTTTGGGGTGCGGGGGCTCGGTCCGGTGCGGGGTCGGTGGCGGTGCGGAGCGGGGTGTGCTGTTGTGGGGTGCGGGGGCTCGGTCCGGTGCGGGGTGTAGGGCCGGTGGTGATGTGGAGCGGAGTGCGGGATCTGGTGCTGGTGCGAGGTGCGGGGTCGGTGGTGGTGCGGAGAGGGGTGTGTTGGAGCTGATGCGGGATACGGGGTTGGTGAAGGTGCGGAGCGGGGTGAGCTGGTGCGGGGTGCGGAGCGAGGTGTGCTGGAGCTGATGCGGGATACGGGGTTGGTGAAGGTGCGGAGCGGGGTGAGCTGGTGCGGGATGCAGGGTCAGTGGAGATGCGGAGCGGGGTGAGCTGGAATCGGTGCGGGATGTGCTGGAGCCGGTGCGGGATGCGGAGCGGGGTGCGCTGGAGCCGGTGCGCTGCGGGCTGGTCCCTGGGCACGTTTGCCTTGTGCAGTGCAGTCCGGAGAGCGTGAGACAGCCGAGCACTGGAGGTGACAGTGTCGCTGCTGCAGCTCCGAACAGCCTCAGGATGTTTCTCTGGGCAAATCCGGCTTTGGTGTATTCCACCCTTGGGGTATTCCTCTACTGCTGAAAGCAAACGTGCCCGGAATGAGCAGATTCCCACCCCTGATTAGGGAGGGCTCTTTGCATCCCTGGATTTGGCTGGGGACCCAGTGCTGGGCTGAGCATTGCCCTGGGCACCAGCCCTTCCTCCCATCCCTCCTGTCTCTACCTGCAGCACCAGTTGTTCCTTTCATAAGTAGTGAACAGACTGCCATTCTCACGTGTACTCTGGTGAGATGCTTTCCCAGCTGGAAACAGGACAAGTGATGTACAGTAGCACTCAGAAGGAGCCTTGAGCATGGAGCAGCCTCCGAGTCCTCTCTCCTAGACCAAAAACCTAAAGAGTTGCTTCTCTGAAGACCTGTCTTATCCACAAGAGAGGTCCTGAGGCTGAAGGGGGTTTTTCCCCCACAGTGTGGGTCTGTGGATGGAGTTGTTGGTTCAGTAATTGCTGCACAGTCTTGTGAGCCAACACTCCTGTCCCTGCTGCCAGGACCCCAGTTATCCTACTGCAATGTAGAGCTCATTTAACCAAACCTTTTTATTGCTATCCAGAACAGATGTGCTCCCTGCCTGGGCCTTTCTCCAAGCCTCCACCCACCCAGCTCAGCCCCTGAAAATGGGCTTCTGACGAAAGAGGTGAACAAACACCTCGTAGCCAATGGCTGTCATTGCGTATGATGAAAATCTCTGCCCAAAATGACCTACTTAAACATACCCCCTGGAAGTGCTGCTGTCTGGGCAGAGCCAGAAAGTCCTGTGGATTAAAGAGTAGAAAAATCTTTGTTCAGTTTCACAGACACCAGGAGCCTGGTACCTGCAAAGAAAAGGCTGGATGGCTCCTGCAGGACAAAAATGACATTTTTTTGTGCAAAAACCTTTCTGCCCTCTTTAGCTAATCCTGATTCTCCAACCTAATTAGCTAAATCCTAGTAATTTGCAATGAGAACAGAAGCTGAGGAAAAGACCAACCCTTGTTTCTCCTCCCTTCGCCTCAGGCCTTGATCTCTATATCTTCAACATGACCCAAAGTGGCCCCAAGTTCTTATTTTTTCCATTTCACGTTAAGCCTCATAACTGAGTGATGATGGGTTGTGAGAAATATCCAGGGCCTTATTGAAACTCCTGGGTTGGCACTTCAGAATAGTGTGGGTGAGCAGAGCTTGATGGGCTGGGGTTGGGCAGGTGAAGGCCAGTTTGCCCATCCTGCCTTCCTGAGCTCTGTCAGGATAGTGTATCCTCATGGAAAAGCACTTAGTTACAAAGAGATTGTCATTTTGAGGATATCTTTGGGTAAAGTCTGTAGGGGAAGATACAGTAGAAACAGGGAACTTGTAGCCTATCTCCTGCCCCATCTGCATGAGGCTGCCTGTGGTGTTGGCCCTGCAAAACCTGGGGATGTTGCTTTTCTAGAAGCACCTGGAATGCCACAGACTTGTCTAAGGTGTGAGGCTGCATCAGCTCACGCCTCTGCCACCCATTGCTGCTCCCCCTGGGATCTCTGGTGCTGCCCTGGCTGAAAGCTGGGAGCAGGCTGGCAGCACCGTCCTTGCTGTTCTGGCAGGGTGGGCAGGAGGGTGGTGAAAGGAGGCAGAGGGTGAGGTCTGACTGACGCCCAGTGTGATTGCTCCTCTCAGTCTGCGGGGGAAACCTCAGCTCTCGGTTTTACTACTGGGGTGGCTGGAGCCTCCCTCCTGGAGAAGCAGGATTTGGGCACTGTGGTGGAGCTGCTGCTCTTCTTGTCCCATCTGGAGCAGACAGGCAGTAACCAGTTCCTTTCAGTTCCTCAGGAACAAAGATCATCCTGGTCAGGAGAGGTCAAACATCTCAGTGACAAGCCGTCTAAGTTGACAAATATTTTATTTTTATTTCAGGCATATGACCGTGTTTGTTTTGACCTACAAGTAGCTTAATTCTAAGGCTACCCTGTTAGGTGGATATTTCTTATCTGCACCTATGGAGTACCTTGAGCTGCTGTGCCCAGATGGGAGGGCTGGCAAAGGCAGCCTTGAGCCGGATGCAACTCCTTCTGACAGGGTACATATTACATAAATAAATGCATATGCAACAGGTGATTCAAGGAGTGGGAGACAACAAACAAGTAAAGGAAACCAGATGTTCCTGATCATTTGTCCTATCACTGCTTCTTTGCCCTGAAATCCTTGAGGCTGGCAGAATGGAGGCCCTTGGCCAGCAGCATGTGGGCCTGGAAGTGGAGGTGGGAAGGGCTTGCTAGGTTAGGTGTGTTGCACTGCACTGTGGAGGTGTCTACTCAGTGGTAGGGTTTGGGTGAGAGCCCTGCTGCTTGTGGGCCTTGCCGTGAAATGGCTAAAGAAAGATGGGATGTTGTGGGGAGGCCTTTGGCAGCTTTTCATCTCAATCCCCTGTGTCAGCAAATACGTGCCCAGCCAGATGGAGTGGCTCCAGTGCAGGAGAGGTGTTGTGGGGTTGCTGAGCTGCACTGTGATACAGCCCATGTGCCTTCGCCAGTTCCCCACTTCCATAAGCTGGCTGGATTACCTAACCAGGGCAAGGATTTGTGTCTGCAAAAGAAAAGATTATGGTGGAACACACCCAAAGTATGTGTTCAAGAAGAAACAAGCTGTTGCACCTAAGGCAGACCCTTCAGGGGCAAGGAGGGAGTGGAAGCAGATGTACCCAGATGCCAATTCCTGAGCTGAGGAGGGCTTAAGTTGTCTTTGAGCTCCTTCAGGCATTTCCCACCAAACAGGACAATGGCATGGAAACACAATTGTGTGTTGTCTTTGACTTGCTTCATGATCAACTATGAGTGATGGCAGCTGAGAGAAAGCAGAGGTGCTGTTGGGACACAGCTGGGTTGCCATCCCAATTCTCCATCTGCCTTTTGGGAATCTAGTGGGCTCTCACTGCTGGTTCCCAAACAGTTGTGAGGATAGGTGTGCCCCTTCTCCCAGCCCTTGCCTTCTCCTGGCTGTGTGGAGCTGCCAAACCCATGAGTGAAGGCCTTTGGGACAGGGTTGTTTCTGCCAAACAAATGAAAAGTGCAGAGCTGTGAATAATTCAGTGCTGGTTTGTCTAGTGCAGAGTGAGTCTCTAGCACATCAAAACAACTCTGAAATCCTGTGGGTAGGATCTGGAAAGTGTGGAGCCTGAATAAATAAGCTAATAGGCATCCTGTGGCATAAACTTGATGTTTCTTCACATGTAAGAGTTTTCAGGTTAGACCTAGCTCAGTTGCAGTCTACATAACACACCTGGATCCTCCAGAGAGCCTTTGCTGGAACTGCCACCTTCGGTTGGGCCTTACATGGAGCCAAGGGTGAATTTGCTCATCTGCAGCCACAGAGCCCAAAAGTTCTGTCTCCTTACTCTTTTTTTTACCTTTTATTTTTTTTTCCCCTTACAGAACGTCAGGATTGACCCCAGCAGCATCTCCTTCAGCATGTGGAAAGACATTCCCGTGCCTTTCTACTTGTCTGTGCACTTCTTTGAAGTGCTGAACCCCAAGGAGGTGCTCCAGGGAGCGAAGCCGGTGGTGATCCAGCGTGGACCCTACGTGTACAGGTCAGGTACCACTTTGTGGTGCAGCTCAGCTTGAGCCCAGTCTCTGTGCTGCCTGCCAGGCTGCCAGCTGACTCCTCTGGCAGGAGGGCATGGCACTGCATGCTTGGTGTGAGTCCAGTGGCACAGGGTTTTAAAGTGACCCAAATGTGCTCTAATTGCTCTGGTCGTGCTGAAGCCACAAGTAGGACCTCTGGCTCCTGGGGTGGCAAGACTGATCTCTTCTCTGTGTTGTGCAGCTCAGTCCTGTGCTGGGGCCTGTTGGACAGCCAGAACTGGGCTGATATGGTCCAGACATAGGCATGAGGGGTATTGGTGGGTGATCTTCATCTTCAGAGTGCACTTATTTTACCTTCACTGTGCATTTAAGAGTCCAGCTCTAGAGCTGGAGTCACCTCAGTATCAAACTTCATGGGTCCTTATCTAACATGAGACCCAGAATCTGCTTAACGTGAGCGCTCTGATAATGAGAACTAGCATGGACCACTAAAACTTGGTCAGACCCACTTACAGCAGGCTGGCTCTATTTGCCATGGCTGAGGATGGTGGCTGAAGCCCCAGATGCTTCTCTGTGCCTGAAATGTGAAGTGATGGTTGATGCTGAGCGTGAATTTACCCCCAAGTAGTCATATTTAACGCCTTAGTGCCTAAGTCAGCAGGCTCAGCAAGCTCATGTGGGAAGATTACTGGTTAAACCAAAACTGTTTGAGCAGTGCTGGGGGGAAACCTGGCAGTATGTATATGTCCTTGTTTCCTCTGGCCTTGCCAGGTCACACCATGTGGGCTCTGTATGTTGCGATGGCATCAGTCACTTGGCTTGGGGAAAAAGCTCCACTTACTGTAAATAAGAATAAACAAAGGGGCAAAGCTTATTAATGTCCTTGTGTTCCCACTGAGCAAGATTAGTGCCTTTCCCTAATGTGGGCTGTAAAACAGAGGCTCCACAGTAAAGGACTTTGTTTTCACTGGTGGGTTGAGCTTCAGTTCCTTCAGGAGGTGTAACACACAGTGCTGGGGACAACCTCGTGGTATGGCAGAGCATCACAGCCTCCATGAAACTGGGCTGCCCCTGTGGTGTGGGTGAAGTCCAGCAGCACTGGACAGTGTGCAGGAGATGGATGGCCCTGCCCTGAAGAGCAGGAGGGCCACAATGCTGTGCCCTGAACCCAGAAGCCATCAGACAGCTTGGGAGCAAGTCAGTGTGGGCTCACTGGTGGGGCCTGTGGCATCTTGGCTGGTCCTTTCCTGTTTGCAGCTTGTTTTGGCCTGTGGGTTGGTGTAGCTCTGAATATCTGGGTGCCTCTG
This sequence comes from Margarornis squamiger, assembly GCA_035222235.1. NCBI lineage: Eukaryota > Metazoa > Chordata > Aves > Passeriformes > Furnariidae > Margarornis > Margarornis squamiger. The sequence continues at coordinate 12,581,349 of JAWWTY010000035.1, read as the reverse complement.
GTGTGTCTGGGCTTTCCAATGGTTGTCAGCAAGGTGGGAGGGAAGATTTATATTTTTGTCTCAAACTGCTCATCAGGTGGGTGTTGAGGTGGGAAAGAACGCTGTGTCTGCAAGAATCCAGTCTGTCAGGGATGCCTTGCTCCTGGGCTGCCATCCCTCCTGCTAGACCCTAATCCTGGTTGGCGTGTGAGGCTGATACCTGTTTCCTGCCACACTCCCTCCCCTGTGGCTTCTCACTGGATTTTGGTCTCCTCCACAAGCCCAGGCTGGTGCAGCCCATCCTTTTTGCACAGGTGCTGCAGGGGCTCTGCCTGGGGGAAGGTTCCCATGATTTCTTCCATCTCTTTGCAGGGAGTACAGGTATAAAACAAATATCACTTTCCATGACAATGACACTGTTTCTTACCTGGAGTACCGGAACCTTTTCTTCCAGCCAGACATGTCCAATGGCACTGAAGAGGACTACATCGTTGTGCCAAACATTTTGTTGATGGTAAGTAAGTGCTTGTTCCCTGGATGGGTTCCAGCTGCTGAGCTTGCAGGGAGGGTGGTGAAGCCCGATGCTAAATCAAAGCTTACTTTCTTGTAGGGCTTAAGGCTAATCAAGCAATAAGGTGTTAAGCTTTTATAAACTGCAATTTTCTTCTTTCTGGGTATTAGTTGTGCTGGGCTGTTACTCTTCCAAAACCAGTGTGTGCATGTTCCAAAACCAGAGGGGCTGGCAAAGCAGCTGGGCTTGAGTTGCAACTTCACCTGAGCATCCTCTGGGGAAATGAAACCTGTGAGCCCTCAATTGCTTTCTTCCTAAATGGGGAATAAAAGAACCTCAGTCTGTCCAGAGGGTTTCTCTGGGGCTATACATGGGAGAAGCAGAAGAATTTTGCTGACCACCAACGATGATGCTTGTCTGGTAAAGCTGGGCCTTGCATTGCAAAGGTTTGTTTTCTTTCCCAGGGAGCAGCTGTAATGATGGAAAAACTGCCAAATGTTTTGAAGATTTTACTGAGTGGAGCCCTGGCTGGCCTGAAACAGGAGGCATTCATGAACCGGACGGTGGGGGAAATCATGTGGGGTTATGAAGACCCTCTTATAGACACAATAAATGCACTTGTTCCTGGCCTGATCCCTTTCAAGGGGAAGTTTGGCTTATTTGTAGAGGTGAGTAAAGTGTTGGTTGGAAATGCTGAAATCACAGGTCTTGGGGATAGCTCAGACACTCTACTGAAATAAGTAGAAGTTTATTAGCTGGCAGTATATGAAGCACCCCTGGAGCTGGTGAGCCACACAAAGTCAGTAACATGCTGTAGTCTTGCTGTGTAGTGGATTAAGAAGCTGTTTCTTCTCTCTGCAGTTTAACAACTCCAATTCAGGACTGTTCACAGTGAACACGGGCATGAAGAACATCAGTCAAGTTCACATGGTGGATTCATGGAATGGGCTAAAGAAGGTAAGTGCCAGGCAGCAAACCTTTAATACAGGGGCAATGCCTGAGCTAAAGCACTAAAATTCTGGGTGCTCTTACCTCTGGGTCTTAGGTTTGAAGACAAGTTTCTGCAGGACTTAAAATGCTGCAACTTCTGTCCTAGGAAATTGCCAAGATGCAGCCATGTGGCAAGGGGCTTGTCAGGAAGGATTAAATTCAGTTTATCACAGAAGTCACTTGGACTCCCTTGAAATGTTATTGGAGCTGGTTGCCTCTAGTAGTTGAAGTCTCAGGTTCCTGTGGCTCATGTTAAAGGTGTTACTTTAAATACATTTGTTAAAGGGATGTTTTATTATTTCCTTGTGGAATATCACTCCTAACTAAAATCAACTGAATCTGCAGATCAACCACTGCGGGTGGTGGATCTTTTCTATTAGTTGGGCAGGTGTTTGACTCACTGAGTCACAGAGGCTGGAAAAGACCTTTAAGATGCGAAAGATCTTTGATGTCCTTTAGTGTTGTGATCTCAAGCTGCTATGGAAGCAGTGCAGGGTGGTGGATATCCCACACAGGGGTGGAAGCCAGCTCCAGCAAGCTTGTCCTTCTGAGCTCTTCTCTCTACACGTGTCCCACAGGTGAATTACTGGCGGAGCAGCGGGTGCAACATGATCAATGGGACAGCAGGGGAGATGTGGCCACCGTTCATGTCCCCGACCTCGCTGGAGTTCTACAGCCCTGATGCCTGCAGGTGAGGCCACAGCTGCCAGCCTGTCCCTGTCCTGTGCACACAGAGTCCCTGTGCAGTGACGCAGAGGTCTCGGGACTCGCTTCTGTAGTTAAAGTTCAGCTGCAGCTCGGGGTTGCAGTATCTGAGCTTAGCAAACAGCGTAGCTGTCTGATTATCAGCATCTTGTGGTGTCCATAAATACCTTTCAGATCACCAGGGGAGTCCAACTTGCCCACGTTGAATCAGTAGAAAATAACCAGTCTAGATAAGATGTGGGCAGTGAGAGGGAGAAGTGAGGGTTGTCAGAAGGAAATGCAGCTGTGACTGTTTGCGGAACTCTTTTAGCTGACTAAACTCTTGTAGAAATTATGTCAGAGAGAAACTTGTACCACTGTTTCCGGGCTCTCTTATTTTCTTTTTTTTTTTTTTCTTTTTTCTGCTGCCTGGGTGATACACTGCTGTGCTTGTGTGGCCTATATAAGACACCCTGACCTTAGCTGATCACAGAGGGGCTAAAGTACTCTGCAGAGCTGGCCTGTGTGCATATACCTGAGGCTGGAAGGAGGGCAAGCAGGCACAAATAACCTGTCTTGGGGAAGATAATGTTAACTCAGGCTCTGTAGATAGTACTGCAAAACAACCAAGTGCTGATGTTGAATAGGGAACAATGACCTCCTCAGTGAACAAACAAAGGCAGCTGAGCCAAGCAATAGCACAGGAATTCCTCTACACAAGGGACATCAGCAAATACCGAAATGACCCGGAGCCAGGAACTTACAGGGAAGTTTACCTGTAACCAAAGTTTAAATACCTGTTTCTATAAAACTACAGAAATCTCTATAACAGAGAATGGTTTCAGACAAGGCTTCCAGTGAAGTGGAGGAAACCCAACTTGGTTTCATGTTAGCACAGGAGATTCTTGCCAGACAGAGCTGTGGGGGAAGTGCTCAGCCTCCTCACCAGGCAGTGTCTTCTCTCCAAACTTCTGCCTCAGCCCCTCTGTTCATCCAGAGTCACAAACATCAGCTGATAGACTAAAAGTGTATCTGCCTTGCTGCAGGACAGGCACTGCTCATCTCCTGTGCTGTTTGCACATTAAGTGCAGCTGATGCTGAGATGCAACTACCTGAATATCCCTGCAAGGTAGGCAAGGTTTTATCCTGCTGATGTGCTACAGCAGCCTCTGCCTGCCTGCTGGAAGGTGAACAGAGCCAAGAGGCACGAGTGTAACTGCTGAACGTGCCCTGAATCTTCCATCCTTCATCCTGGTGTCAGAAGGGATGTGTGAGAATGAGCATCCCCTTGGGAGGCCCAGGCTGTCACGGATCCCTTCTGTGACCGCTTGCTCATTCTGTGATCCCTACAAGCCTCACTCAAGTGTGAAGTGAGCAAACTTTTGTCCTGGAAAATTGCATCAATCCTGGCCAGCTGGTAGCAATATTGCAGTGTAACATCAATAGCCTGTTGTAGCAAGAAAAAACATCTTGCAGTGTCATGTAGCAAAATTTTCCACTCCTCTGTCAATGGCTGGAGTTGGGCTTCAAAAGAGATTTAGCCAGTGTTCATCCCCTGTATTGAAGTACCTCCAAGCCAAGGCTTGCACAAAGTGGGTATTATCTCTTGGAGAGGTGCCCTGGGAATTACTACATGCCTTTAAACAAATCTCACCTGGATACAGCAAACATTTATAAGCCTGTGGTTTCTCTCCATAGCTAGTCCTGGTCAGCCCTTTATCTGTGCTTAAAACATGGAAAGCAAAAAGCTTAAATTCCCCATCCCAAGCACTGCTCTGAGGGTTTATCTTGATCTCAAAGTCTAAGTTACGTTGCAACTGCATCTTATCCAGCCAAGATAAGAACCCAGTTCTGGGCTGCGAACCTGTTGGCTAATTCTGATCCTTCTCCACTGAAACCCAGATCCATGACACTGGTGTATGAGCAGTCCAGGAAGTTCAAGGGTGTGCCCACCTATCGCTTTGTGGCACCGAAAACCCTCTTTGCCAATGGTACAGACTATCCACCCAACGAGGGCTTCTGCCCCTGCTTGCAGTCTGGCATCCAGAACGTCAGCACCTGTAGGCTCAGTAAGTCCTTTTCTCCTGTCTCTCCCTGCCACAGTGATATTAAATTTGAGATGTGATACAAGCTTGGCTGTCTGGAAAACTGGCTCTAGTGTCTGCTGGAGTGCTGAAAGGTACTGCTGGGCTCTGTGTGCACCCCACAGGCATCTCGGCAAGGAGCTAAAAAAGGCAAGCCCTTGTGCCCAAAGCTCCTTTGGTCCCTGGCCCTACAACAGCCTGGTGTTTGTGGGAATGCCCAAGGATGCAGTGGGAGCTTTATGTCCCCAAAGCTGGGGAGGGAGCAGGCAGGGGAGCGAGGAAGAGGCAGCTTGTGAAACTGCCAAATCAAATGTTAACTTTGGACACTGAGCTTGGGTCACGCAGGAGCGAGAATCCAGACTTGGTGTCCTAACCTGTGCCTGGGAACAGCGAGTTACCACAGCATCGCATGGTGCATGGTGGGAGAGGGTGGTTGCTCTTAACCCTCCCAGAGCAATGGGATGACCTGCAGGGAGGGAAGGGAAGGAGCCTTCTGGCTGGGAGAAGAAAAGGATAAAAGCCTGTTGAGAACAAGTACTGCAAAGGCTTAAAAACCTCAACAAAGTGTCTCAGGTGGGTGTGGAGGATCTTAAGGTGCCTTTGATCTCATCCAGATGCACCGATGTTCATTTCCCACCCTCACTTCTACAACGCCGACCCGTCCCTGGTGAGCGCCGTCGAAGGCCTGCACCCCAACAAGGACCAGCACGCGCTTTTCCTCGATGTGCACCCCGTAAGTGAGCCCACTGGGGTCCTCCCCTCCCCTTGGGGACCAGCCCAGGCTGGGGAGGGAGCCTACCACCAGCTGAGTGGTGGCCCCACTTTGCTCTCATGGCATTGATTTGAGCAGGTTCCATAGTGCAAAGACTGGCGAGGACATGTGCAGATAAAAATGTCAAAGCCATAAACTAATTGAATAATTAGCCTGGCTTCTAGGGAATTGCAGAACTAATTATAAGCATAATTGTTTCGATAAGCACAGTCAAGTTCTTTCCACTGACTCAGGTCTATAACACCAGGAGGTGTATCTGGCAGCAGCCCAGCTACGCCCCAAATCTGGAAATGTGTATTGCCACGAGAACTGGCTGGCAAAGTAGCTGAAGACCATGCTGTGGCTCAAGCTGGCACCCCCATTTTTGGGCTGGCTTCTTCCAGTCTCTCAACTTGCCCATTGAGCTGGCTGCTTTTGCCCTGAGGTGCTGCTGTGTTACATTCTCCACATACCTACAGCACAAGGGTGAAGTCACCACTCCAGAGGGATGAGTCGGAGTGTCCTGAGGCATTGTTGTCCCAGCTGCTGATGGGGAAGGGAATTTAGGATTTTTCCACCCACATCCTGTGTTGTGTGTGATCAGTTTTTCCAAATGTTCAGTGATGTTTGCTCAAGCAAAAAACCAATTTCCCTCTCGAGGTAAGGTAAACTGTGTGTCTTATCTAGACATTGGGTTCTGACTGCTTTTCTTATCACAGTTATGAAAATCTAATTAAGTTTGTTACAGTATCAAACATCTACTGATAACAGTACAGTTAACTATATCCTTATCTAGCTGCAAGCTGCTGAGTACAAACAGGGACAGTCCAACAAAAATTCTTTGCTTGTAAAAATGTGTTGCAAAACTGCAGAGTCATGAGAAACCAATGTGTGCTGGTTTAAAAGTAAACTGGTGGGAGAAATGAACCTAACTCAAGAGAGATTACAAGTCAGAGTTACAGTTTATTAAAATGATTACAGTAATGCAATGATACAGAGAAGACTGGTTTTAACCCACAAAGACAGATGTATAACTCAGCACCCTGGGGCATGAACAGAATGGTGTTCATTCATCAGCCCCTGTGCTGAGTGCCACGTGGACCCCCTGAGTGCAAAGTAAAAGGAAAGGAAATCTGTTGGTGAGGATGATGGGAAAAGTCTTGTCGAGAGTGGCAGTTGCAGTCCTGTTGAAGTTCTGTCTTCCTCTGGATCCAATGAATGGTATGAGAAGTCCCAAAACCTGAGATTATATGTGGTCAGGTTCAGGTGGGAATGCCCAGTACCTCCCCCAGGGCAGGGAGTTTCACAATGGGTGATTTAACTCTGTAAGTCGTGGGATATGTTTGGAATCTTTGATGGACTAGGTTATTAGCAGAGATGAACCCCTCAGACTGGGTGTGAAGGTGCTGATGCCTCCCAGAGGAGAGTTACCACAGCTGAATCATTGGTGTGAAGACATAAACACTTCCCTGTCTCACAGAGTTCTTTAACACCCACCTTGTAGCCTGAGGGGTCAGGTGTGCCCTGGGCAGCTGCTGCAAACGATCCATTATTAACAGTCCATCAGGAATGACACAGAGGGTGTAGAATACACAGTTTTGGTTATATCCACATAGTGATAAACTGGTCCCAGCCCCTGTAACTTAATTGGTGCCCAAAAGACCCAGCTTTCTTTTTGTGGTCTTGGGCTGTTGCTGGACAGGGTCTGTTGGGTCCTACAAAGTCACTTAGAGGTTACTGATGAACTGGTTGGTCTCTTCCTGTGCAGATGACGGGCATCCCCATGCATTGCTCCATCAAGCTCCAGCTGAACCTGTACATAAAGCACGTGTCTGGTATAATGTAAGTAGTCACCTTCTGCAAATGTCCATCTCCCTTCCCTGAGCAGGGAGTGCTGCTGATGCTGCAGCCACTGCAGGCTTTACTCTCCCCAGTGATGAAGCAGCCTTACCCCGACCAGTTGTCCTGACTGCCAGAGCCAGCTGGCTCCTGCTGAAATGTCAGCCACTCCAGTGACCACAAGCTGCCATCCTTTAGCAGTGCAGGTGTGGCTGCCTGTTTGCTGAGCTTTGACAGTGTCCCTGCCCCTGACCGGACAGCCAGTGGATGGACTGCTCCTCCTAGTGAGGCAGGAGGTGTCCACCTCTGCTGTGCTGCCTCTCATTTGTTACCTCCAGCATGGAGAGGCAAAACACACTCTGCCTCCAGGGCTGACAGTGAAGCTTGTGTCCAAAAAGACAATTCCAGTTCTATGAAAGCAAACAGAAGGTTTCTGTAACCAAATTGTGTGGTGCCAAGTGTTAAATCCCAACAAGGGTGGGAGTGTGCTGTTGCTGCCTTGGCTGAGGTGCACATACCTGCAGACAGTCCCCACACTGCCAACTTGGCTGCACCACCCCAGTGGTACCACCCAGATGATGGACATGAATTTTAGCATTCAGGTTCACTGAGTTTCATGTCCCTGGAGCCCAGGTTTGGGATATCACTTACTGCTGGCCTCAGCCAGTTAACCCCAAATGGAAGCATAAGCTCTGCTCTTGCATGAAAAGCCCAGCTTGGACCTGGTCTTCCAAGGTGGGAGCAGCTCATTGAAGCAGCAGGGATTGCCACCTCCTTATGCTGGTTTCCTGGGCACTATCAGTCTATCACACCTATACCCTTAGGAAGAATTATGACACTAATTGTGGCTTGATCAACCATAAATCTAAGCATGTGTTTCTGTTTTTAATTCTCTTCCCCTCTAGGCAAACAGGGAAGATTAAGCCAGTGGTCCTGCCACTGCTGTGGTTTGCAGAGGTGAGCTGCCTTCCTCGACCTGATTCTGCAGAGCCTCTCCTGCTTCCCTATCACCCAGTGCTGGGGAAACTCCACTTTGGATAAAGCTTTAAGCCAGACAGACTAATTAAGCACCAACAGAAGGCTTTTCAATACTTGGCTATGTCATTAATCCCTCTGAGCTAACAAACCCTGCACTATACTTGGTAAATCTCTGGCTATGCCCTAGATGTGGGGTTAAATAGGGCCCTGGACAGAGCTGCCAGCATCCCTGTACTAATGTGGGCCAGGGAGTGCAGCCCCCAGCTGTGTGCATGTCCAGTTGACTCCAGCTATTTAGCAAAAGCTTCTAGCCTGACTGAATCTTGCATAAATTCCCTAATTTATGCTGGGAGGTGGTGGGGGAAGAATTGTTCAGCTGGTCTGTCTCAGCCCTGGATGGGAGGGAAATGCCACTGACAGCTCTGCTTTTTTGAGCAGAGCGGATCCATCGATGGCTCAGTCCTAAAGCAGTTTTACACCAACCTGGTGCTGCTCCCATCAGTGCTGGACTACCTGCAGTATATCTTCCTTGGGCTGAGTGTCCTGCTCATTATCTCAGCAGCTGTACTCCTGGTAATGAATAAGGTAAGAATCTGCAGATGTCTAATAGGAAATGCTGTTAGTCAAATCAGACTTAATCAGATGATGTAGATTGGGCTGACAATCTAACGTTCCTGAGGAAACATTGGCTGATGCCACCAACAATCTTCTAATGGTGCCAAGTGCCAGTAGATAGCAGCAGGACTTCCTCAGCCATCCAGAAATAGGGCTGCAAATAGATAACATAAAGCCTTCTTGGTGCACAGCAGTGATGGAAAGTGGCTTCCTGGAGGAGGAGGCATTTCTCAGCTCACCCAGCTAATGACGAGACAAGGCTACTTTATCAACCCAGCCTCTCTAGAAGGCAGCAGCAGGTCTGTGCCATTGCACAAATCTGTCTCTGCAGGGTCCCAACAGTTTTCCACTCAGAGCAGAGGCTTCTCCAGAGGATGGAGCTACTTGAGCACAGCATTTCACAGATGAAATGCAGTTGCTGTGTTCTTGCAGAGGGGATGCACCCACTGTGGCTGCTTCTCAGCTCAGATTCTGTCTTCCATTGAAATGCACTTGATTTCTGTGCAAACTGCTCCAAATAGCTCTGGAAGTGAAACCCTCAGAGCCTTTGTGGATCTGGGCTTACAGAGAAGTGCAGACCTTTGAAACCTGCCAGGACCTGACAGCTGGGCAGCAGCTGGCCTGTGATGGGGCAGGCAGTGGGGGTGAGGCTGAGGAGCTGGCAGGACAGAATATAAAGCAGCTAAAACACTCAGTGGAGGTCTGTGGCTCCAGCTCTGACAATGATCTGATAACACTAAGCTCTACAAGCTTTAGCTCTTGAAGTAGAGATCTAGTTCCCTACCCTAACCCATATCAAAGCAAGCTGATTTAGTTTTGGACTACAGTCAGATGGCTTAGGCTGGCTCTAAAGCTGCAGAGGTGAAGAGGCTACTTGTGGGGATAAAAGGCAATACTTGGGATGAGAGCAGACTAAGAAGAAGCATGTGTGAGGGGCTGCCTTTGCTCAGCCTCCTGTTACTGCCTTTACTGAAACACTAATGCAAACCCACCTTAAATAGCACCAGGGTTCTCTGAGTATCACATAATTGGATTTTAACCAAACCTACAAGTGCTTAATTGACTTAAACACATGATCCCAAATCCCCTTGTTCCTCTGCGAACTTCTCTGCAGCGTGGGAGCAATACTAGGGCCCAGCATGGAGCCAAGTGCTCATCACCAAACCCTTACTGTGCTCCCAGGATGGTCCAGGGATGAACCATTCCACTTCAGCACATGTGAGTGGTCACTGACAGACAGACACTCCACTGCTTTTCAGTAGGTCTGAAAAAGGGCTGGGCAGCTGTTTCTATCACCTTATGCAGCCCTAAGCTGGCATTTCCTCACCCTGCTTTGTGTAAGTCTTAATTCCTCGTATCAAAGAGATTTAACCATGCCAGAAAGGGTCAGGGAGAAAAGCTGGATTTTAAACTCATTCAAAGCAACTGAATATATGCTCGTGGAATATACCAAAGCCAGGCATTAACCAGCTGTATTTCTGTGCTGAGCCAAAAATGTCATGAAGTGTTAGAGCTAAAAATCAACTGCAGGAAGTGCCTGCCTACCTGGAAAGTGATTAAAAAGCTTCAATGACCTTATAAATTCCCAAGGAAGCTGTACAACAACACATGAACGTCTCCACTTAATGAGTAGATAGATAAGAGCTCGTAAACTGGAAGACAGCGATTGCAGCCAAGGTGTGTTCCTCATTTGATTGAAGTGTTGCTGATCTAGCGCTGATTGCTTAATCGTGACCAGTTCTGCCTCTGGAAGTCACAGGCGATGTCAGAGGGGACACTGAGCAGGGACATTGTCCGCACCTTCACGTGTCTGCCAGCGTGAAGGGCTCCCTGAACTCAGCTCCTCCCTGGAGTGTCTGCTGTGCCTCTGGCTTCTGGAGGGAGCAGTGTACCCAGTGAGGTACTGTGAACCACTGAAATCTTAGTCTAGTTTATAGTGGAGCCAGTTTGAAATGTATCTGTTGGACACGCAGCTCTAAAAAATGCCTAAGTCTGTAGAGGTGTAAAACACACCCAGATGTTGTAGCTCTCCTTTGCCATTGTGGCTCAAAGTCTACGTGGTGACACATTTAAAGGGCAAACAGACCATTTTAAAACTGGCTTGACAGCGACCAAAATCTTAAGTAGGACTTAGTTTAATCTAAATTTTGAAATCTTCATTAATGACTACATTCTAGTTAAACAGTGATTTTTTTCAAATCTCATCCAAAAATTGGAGCCCTCGTGAAATTCGTGTTCAAGTGCACCATAAACTAGACTGGTTGTCTTCTAGGAAAAATGCTCTTTATTTTGGAGTAGCAATAAAAAGAACTCAGACAGTAATAAGGCCAACGAGGCCATCTCTGCCAAAAAGCTGCCTCCGGTTAAGGGGATGGTGTTGCGGGAAGCCAGACTGTAGGTGGGTACCCAGTCAAGGTAACACACTTTTCTCTCATCCTGATTTGATTAAACTTTGCTTAAAACCAATCAAATTAAATGTTTACTGTCCACATCTACCAGACATGCCCTCCTGGCAAGCTTTGATGGAACAATGTTGTCTCCTGGCTTTATTCAGGGCAATTTAGATGTCTTAATACTCACACTTAATGAGGTTGCAAGCACATGCTCTTATCGTTTCTCCTGGTGTACCTGATCTGCAGCCCTAATATCAGCAGGGATCAGGGGGAAAAAGTAGGATTGGTGTGAGGAAACACTTTTCTTGCCTATTTCCCCCCACCTCCAAGTGTCTGAGATCCAGAGGTAAGTTTTTGAATGGGTAAAAACTCATGGGAGTAACAGAGCTAGTCAGCTGGTGGGTGTCACCCCTCCCCTGCACGCAGGGAGCCTCAACAGAGAGGCTTTGAGGAGGGAATTTGTCATGTATAAAATATCTGGGTTTGTATTACAGGATCACAAAATCACTGAATCGTTGAGGTTGGAAGGGATCTCTGGAGGTCATCTAGTCCAGCATCTCGCCCAAGCAGGGTCACCTAAAGCTGGTTGCTCAGGACCATGTCCAGATGTCTCTTAATATCTTCAGGGATGGAGATTTCTGAGGGCAACCTGTTCCCATTTTTACAGTTTCACAGAAAAAGAAAAGGAAAAAAGTATTTTTTTAATGGAATCTCCTATGTTTACATGCCACTTGGCTCTTGTCCTGTGCCTGGACATGACCAAGAAGAGCCTGGCTCTGTATTTGCACACTCCTTTCAGATCCTTGTATACAGTGGTAAAATTCCCCTGGGCCTTCTCTTCTTGAGGCTGAACACTCCCAGTTCTCTTGGCCTTTGCTCACATAAGAGACAGTCCAGTCCTACGATCACTTTAGTGGTCCTTTGCTGGACTCTTTCCAGTAGCTCCATCTCTCTTGTCCTGGGAATCCCAGAACTGGACACAGTACGCCATGTGTGGCCTCACCAGTGAGGAGCAGAGGGGAAGGATCACCTCCATGACCTGCTGGCAACACTCCCAAGGCAGCCCAGGATGCAGCTGGCTGCCTTTGCTACATGGGCATGCTGCTCATTTGTGTTCAGCTTCGTGTCCCCCAGGACTCTTGGGTCCTTTTCTGCCAACCTGCTCAGAGCTGGGTGACCCTTTCTGTGTACTGGTGTGTAGGGTTGTTCTTCCCCAAGTGCAAGACCTTGTACATCCTCTTGTTGAACCTCATGAGGGTCCTTCCAGTCCATTTCTCAGCCTGCTGAGGTCCCTCTTGGTGTATCAGCCACTCTCCCAGGTTTTGTAAATCATTAATAAAGATGTTAAACAGGACTGGACCCGGTATTGACCCCTCATGTACACTGATGGTTACTGGCCTCCAACTGGACCTCATGACCCTCTGGGCCTGGCTGACAGCCACTTTTCAGTCCACCTCACTGCTCATCCAGCCCATACTTCATCAGCCTCCCTATAAGGTTTTTATGGGAAACAGTGTCAAAAGCCTGAAGTTCAGGTAGACAATATCCATTGCCCTCCCCTCATCTACCAAGCCAGTCATTTCATCACAGACATTAATCAAGTTGGTCAAGCACATTTACCCTTGGTGAATCCATGCTGATTATTCCTGATGACTTTCTTGTTCTTCACGTGCCTGGAAATGGTTCCTAGGATTAGCTGCTCTATAACCTTCTCAAGAATTGAAGGGAGGGTGACTGGCCTGTAACTCCTGAGGTCTTTCTTCTTGATCTTTTTCAAGATAGAAGAGACATTTGCTTTCCTTCAATCTTTGGGCCCCTCTCCCCATTACCAGGATAATGGGGAGTGGCCTTGTTGTGATATTAGGACCCTGCTAATGCCATCAGGGTCCATGGATTTATGCATGTCTAGGTTAGTTAAGTGTTCTCTGACGTCATCCTCTTCCACCAAGGGTGTGTCTTTCTTGCTCCAGACTTTCCTCTGGTTTTTGGGGTCCCCTGCCTCATTCAGGAGCAGGCCTGCATGTTCCCTCCTTTCTTTTGTCACCTGGGTACTTATAAAAGCCTTGTCTCTGACATACTTGGCCAGATTCAATTCCAATTGGGCTTTGGCTTTCCTATCTTCATCCCTGCATGCTGGGAGAGTGCCCCTATATTCCTGCAAGGTTACCTGTCCCTGTTTCCTCCTTCCTTTCTGCATTTGTGTTTGGCCAGAAGCTCTTGGTTCATCCACGTAGGCCCGCTGGCACATTTCCTGGCTTTGAATGCTTATTGGGTTCTTGAACTCGGAGGAGGTGATCCTTGAATATTAACCATCTTTTTTGCCCTGACTCTAATCCCCCCACCTGAGGTCTGTAGTCACTTTTAGAAACATGGAATCATAGACTCATTACGGTTCAAAAGACCTCCAAGATCATAAAGTCCAACCTTCAGTCAAATACCATCATGCCCCAATAGTGGCCTGGTGGTGTCACTGGTGCCCACACTGAAGCAGCAATGGGCAATAGTCAAAGGGTCGGACAAGCCTCACAGTCTCTCCACAACACCCCAGTCCCCAGCAAGCAGCCAATGTCTTTACATGATGAGTCAGCTGGGCAGGTGGGTGTCTCTTTCCCAAGCAGCAGGGAGTGACCCAGTTCTGTCACTTCCTCCTTCCCCCTGGGGTTCTGGCATGATTTAGGATCAGGGGCCCACATGATCTGCTTGAAGGTGTTTCTGACTCCTCAACTTTGAGGGTGATGAACCTGTTTTGTGGCTGTCAGCCTTTAGCTGAGGAGGAGTCTTCCTCTTGCTGTCAGAAAGCACCAGCTTCCACCCTTCACCTTCCCCAGAGGCTGCACCTGCCATTGTACTAGGAATGAGTGCTGTCTGTGTCTACTGCAGGTGGCCCCTGAAAAGACTCCCTCCATCTCCTTTTCATATCCTCTGGTCCTGTGCAGCACACTGACTTTGTCCCATAGCTCCTCCACACAGCTCTGCAGGCTGGGCACTTAGGGGGGCGTTACACGTGTTGGTGGGCAGGAGTGGGAATTACTTCATTTTGTTAAGGGAGGAGGTACAAACCCCATCAACTGAAGAAGCCTTCAGAAAAGGGTCCTTGGCCGTGTGAAAATTCCAGGGGCTCGGGGTGGGCGTGGCCCAGGTGGGGATGCATTGGCACACCTGGTAAGGTGTGACCACGGTGCCACCGCCACGTGCACGCTGTGACCTCTGTCCCTCCCCTGCAGGGAACCACTGCAGAGAAGAGCCCACGTCCCCCCGCCACGCAGAGCAAGCCTCCCCCCTCCTCCGAGACCACGCCGCTCCTACATGACGCTGACACGCTGAGCCAGGACGATGCCGAATCCTGAGCTGCCAGCCCTGGCATGCTTCCCCCCGGGACACGCCTCTGCTGGAGGTGAGACCTGCTTCAGACCCCCAGAGGTCTCTGGAAGGTGAAGTCGTCCTGGACAACTCAGTGGAGACCCCACACATCACAGCAAAGCCACGGGACAGTATTGCTGCACAGCACTCCCGTGCCAGGAACAGGAGACCCCATCCAGACACTCAACACAGTGTTCAAGAACCCTTGACCCCAAGGGCCAGCCTTTGCCACAGCCCCTCTCTCTGGTGGGCCAGCAGGAATGAAGATGGTTGCTGACTGATCTGAGAAGTTATTTGCAATTTAAAACTGCCTATTGCTAGGGATAAAAGGCACTTTAATGGGAGCCTTTAAAATAAATGAGGTTTGTGTAGGTAGCAGGGATGGAATTTAGTGATCTTTTTAAAAGCCACCGTTTATCTCACTGAATGGGGCACGTTGTGCTGGAGCCACTTATGATTTTATTGCCACTTGATGTAACTGGACTGCACTGCAAATCAATTCTGGGTGCTGTCACCTCAGTGATGTCTGTTCCCAGGGTACCTGGAGCCTGCCCAGGGTTGCTCCAGCCTTTGCATGTGTGGGAAAGTACAGTGGTGACTTTAAAAGCCCCAGTTCTGTGCCATGACTTTGCGCTCCAGTCATTCCAGCTCACAGCCCTGTTACTTTGCCTCTCCTTGCTGTAGGTGACTGTGTGAGATGAGCCTTGGCAAAAACTCTGTGGTACATCTGAGCTGTCACTCAGCTCCTGGCAGTTGTCCCTGCTGCCTGCTCAGCCATCCAGGGTCAGCTCTTCTGGCCGTGGCCGTCGGTCCTGCGAGGCTGTCGGTCACTCCAGCCACGCTGCCTGACTCTGGGAAGGGGGGAGCTTGATGCTGTCCTTGAGTGTTAATGAAGATATTTGTGCTTTTGAGAGAGAGGAATATGTGCAATCATGAAAGTAATTATGGCATTCGTAGGGATTGATTAAAGTATTGCAGATTTCTGAAATGGTGTCTTGGGGGACCTGGGCCTGGATGTTACCTGGGGGGTGGGTGGGCTGGGGTCACACTTTAGTGGGAAGGAAGCCCAAAGCACAGGAATATTTTTGGCTAAGTACTAGTCACTAGTTGTCTACCACACTTGCCTTCTCCACTTCCAACCAGGAGCTGGGGTGGGCCTTGGGAAAACTAAAGGGGCCAGTGTTGAAGTATCTGGCAAGGACAGAACAGAGCTGGGTCTTTCTTGGACCAGAGGAATTGTTGCAGTGTGTGGCATGAGTACTCTTGGAGTCTGGAAAGCATTGTCCAGGACAACCCTGTGACCTTCTAGTGGGTTAAGCAATCCTTTTCCTCTTAGACCTCTGTCCTTTTTACTGGGCAGGAAGAGCAAGGTAAAACCAACATCACCATTCCTGTGCCAGTGCATTCCTTACTGGACACGTCCCCATTCCTGCAGTGGGTTTAGGTTGCCTTACCATGGAAATGGCTGTGACACAGCCTGGGTCACGATGGGGAAGGGTGGCAGCTGCCCAGAACTTGGTCCATGGGCTGAAGTCCCCTCAAAGTGTGTCTCACAGGTATGACAGGACTAGGTCAAGTCCCTTCTTGTGTCCACTAGTGCCGGGTTATTTCTGTGGCTCGAGTCCTCACTGAGGGTGATTCTTAAACTACGTCTGTAACGTCTCTCTGGTCTTAAATCCAAACGTACCCACCTGCAAACAGCAGCTCACACCCACAGTGGCAGTGGGGACAGGAGTGGGGCAGAGGCTCTGTGGGACACCAGACCCACCAACTCACACCTCTGAGACCCAAAGCAGAGCGTAGAGCAGCGACAACCACCCGTGGGCTCCCTGCGAGAGGCTTTAATGACATACCGGTGCTAATTGCTGTTGGACAAGTGAACGCAAATAAAACACGGGAATACCGCTCCTAGCACAAGCTTTAGTTTTGGAGGTGGGTTTTTTTTATGGCTTTGCAGCAAAATCCTTCAGAGGAGCTCCGGGTTTTGGCAGTCGGTGTGTCGGGGGCTCGGCAGGAGCGCGGTGCGGCCGCCAGGGGGCGCTGTGGGGCTGCGGGCCGGCCAGCACAGGGTGGTCCTGGGGGGG
>JAWWTY010000035.1:12495189-12564981 GCA_035222235.1 Margarornis squamiger | reverse complement strand
GACCCTGCGTGTGGGGCATGGGGGGTCCGGCCCTGGGTGGGGGGAATGGGGGGGTCCAACGCTGGGTGTGGGGCATGGGGTGGTCCGGCCCTGCGTGTGGGGAATGGGGGGGTCCGGCCCTGGGTGTGGGGAATGGGGGGTCCAACCCTGGGTGGGGGGAATGGGGGGTCCGGCCCCGGGTGGGGGCATGGGGGGAGTCCAACCCTGAGTGGGGGGCATGGGGGGTTTGGCCCTAGGTGGGGACACAGGGGGTCCGGTCCCGAGTGGGGGACGGGAGGGGTCCAACCCTGGGTGGGGAACACGGGGATCTGACCCTGGGTGAGGACATGGGGGTCCAAACCTGGACTGGGGGCACGGGGGGTCCAACCCTGGGTGAGGACACGGGGAGTCTGGCCCCGGGGGGCTGCGGGGCACAGGCAGAGATCCTGGGCAGCGATCCCCAGCCCCGAGGAATGTCGGGGCCACGCTGCGACATGTCCATCCATCAGCTCCATGTGTCCATCGGCTCAATATTGTCTATCCATCGGCTCACAGCACTCCGGCTGTTCTCCCCGTGTACTTCAGTCACCTTGTTGGACTGCTTGCGAGGTTTCCAATTCATTTTAAAATGCTTCTCACAACCCCAAGTCCTTTCCTGGCCCTGATTCAGTCTCCCTTGCCAATTCCTTTTGTACACGGTGTTCAGGGCTGTCACAGCCCAAACACCCCTGGTGCAACACTCTCCCTCCCCTGTGCTAAGCCACGTTGAAGTCATTTGCTTTCTCACGAGGATTTTAATTGGCTCAGTAATCATCACAGCAATCTCGTTTTACTCTGTGGAGTCTCGGGAGTCACATTTCGCCCACTCTGGTACAGCCATGTGAGATGAATGGGTCATCCACTAAGGGGGGAACTGTCAGGGCATGGTGTCTATTTTCCCCCACTGTGTGATGGAGCCTTCACCAGTTCTTCTGTAAGACAGACCAACAACACAACACACCTCATTTGCACTGGGGTTAGGGTGCTTTTATAAACACGCTATAAACACGGCACAGGAGCTTTTCTCATTCCCTACCTCCCCATCTATCCCACCCTCCCTGAAGTACCCCAGTCTTGCCACCCTCTGGGAAAGGTTCTGAACTCTCTGAGGAAAAGGTTCAGACCCTCCTACACCAGGGGCAGCCTCTGTGTTATCCCCTTCACCTGTGTCCCAGTGCTCCCAGGTGCCCATCATTAATTGTGTTGGGTTAAAATCCCAGCAGGCAAAGGGGGTTTTGGTTTGAGTCTGTGATTTGAGACTCAGCAAGTCTTTGCTCTGGTGTTTAGCTGCTCTGCTCTTCCTCATCACATCCAGGTTTGCTCCTGAGCTGTGGCTCTGCTCTGCTCCCCTGCGTGCAGGACTCTGACAGCAGTGACAGGACCCTCCACTGGCACAGGACGGTGAGTGAGGTTGCTGCTGTGGTGGTTGTGGGCAGGTGCGTCTCTTGGGGCAGAGCTGTGGCTCTTATTTCTTAAAAAAATGAACAAAACCCATGAGAAACAAGCAGACAGACAAACAGAGCAATGTTTAGCTGATGCTGTTGCAGTTACAGAGGTGGCATTGTGACATTTGGTGGGGAGTGCTTTTCTCTGTGGCAGCTATGGGGCACCAAGCTTTATGTGTATGCAGCTGCCTGCAGTGTGGGACTGTGGGACCCAAAATCCAGGCAAGATGTGCCTGGAGGAGATGAAGTGCCTTGCAGTACCTGGTTTTCTCTTGCATTCGGCTACAATGAACCTCTCTGTCTGGGAGGAAATATCTGGAAGGAGGACAAGCAGTTCCTGTGGTTTTGGAGGAGAGCCTGGCTGGCCTGTCTGTCCTGGGCACTGCAGGGTGTGCCTGTGCTGGTTGAGTTTAATCCTCTCTTGGGCAGGGATCTCTGCTGTGTTGTGGTGCAGCACTCCTGCCCTGGATGGGTGCACGTAGCTTAAACCAGCAACCCTCCCGTGTGTGAGCTGAGGGTTCAGTCTGGACCCTGCTCTCCAGGATGTGTGTGGGGATCTGTGCTGATTTAAACCCTTTTCTCAGTCTGACACTGAGCTGAAAGTGCTTTTCTGCTCAGTGCTGCAGTGCTGGCACGAGCAGTGCCCGGCAGCCCTGGCCCTGAGCTGCCCTCTGTGCTTGGCCAGCCCCGCTCTGCGCAGCGTCTGCTGCCTTGGCTGCTGCCCAGCTGCCTCAGAGGTGCCCAGTGCCACAGAGACCGCTGCCCACATCCCTTCCCTCGCAGCACAGCCCGAGGGGCAGTGCTGGGTGACCCTGGCATCGTCCCCAGCGTGAGCTGTGCCGTGGGTACACCCCACATGTGTCAGTGAGACCCACACCGGGTGTGTTATTGTGGCAGAAAGCAAATAGGGGCTGCTGGGCTTTGACAGCACAGCCTCTGCTCCCGAGTGTGTGTTGGATATTGGCATTAAACTTTATGGTGTTTAATGCCTCATTGGAAGAGTGTGACTAAATGTCCTTCTACCTCCTGCTCATGAGGACACAGGAGTTTAATTTTATCGCCTCACTAGTCACCAGAGTCAGCGCCGGACCATTTCTGGGAATAAGCCTGCGTATGTGAGCTCCTCCACCCAGGGCTGTCAGAAATACTCCTGCCCTTCAAAAAGGGAAGGAAAAAAATGTACTGCTTGCTTTGAGCTGCTCGTTTTAATGAGGTGCTGATGTGTCATGGCACTGAGAGCCTCAGCCCATCACACAGAGCATCTCTTTGGGATGCTTGGTCCTTGCTGCTGTGGGCACAGGGCTTTGCAAGTCACCCTACCACCTTCTCATGGCAGTTCACATGCCAAAACTTGTCTCTGTTGGGGTAAACCAGACCATGGTCCTATGTAGAGTCCGTTTTCCTCTCCCATTGCCGCGTACATCCATGTGAGGTGATGCCCAGTGGGGAATTCCTGCTGTAATCCGAGTCTGTGAGGCTCAGAGTGGTGATGTGCAGCCGGCCTGGAGCCAGAGTTCCCTGTGCTTGGTGGCTCCCAGGGAGTTCTAGTTTTCTGGAGCAAGAGAAACAATTCCTAAAAAGGAGCAGTCAGATGGAAAACTGATATCAAATGGTGATATCAGTCCCTTAAGAAACAAGGTTTGATCTTTCAACCCATGGTTCCTGGAGGTTAGGACACAGGCACACAATGCTATTTTAGAGGGATTTCTTTTTAAAAGAGTTTATTAATTTCCCTCTTTTGTAAGTTCATGATTTTCCCAGAGATGAACTGGCTTCAGATTTGATGCTGATGGTACAATATGCCATTTCAGATGAGTGTGGTGTCCGCAGGATGCGGAGGGTCTGAGAGCTGTGCCCAGCCCTTCTCCATCTGTTTCACAGGTCCTGTAGGGCCAGGGAGCATCCCCAGCATCTGATACTGGATCTGGGGATTTGCCAGCCCTACGTGGTTGTTGTCCTCAGGTAGAGACAATCCTCATCAGGTAACAGCCATCCCAGGTGATCCTTCTTATTTTAACTGTCTGCCCCTGTGACTGCAGATGTTCCTGCTGAGTGCTGTTCCTGGGGGTATTCAGCTGCATTTCTGGGCTTAATAACCTTGCTTGTAGCTGCACAAAAAAATCCCCATCTCCCTGCGTGATCCAGCTGCTTTCTGTCTTTTCCATCTGAACTGGTTTCTGGACTGGTTCCTGTAGGAAATTGCCTGCTGAGCAACTGGTGCCGTGGGACAGGAGGCTTCACCTTGTGCCTGCAAACCGTGGGACTGTGGGTCAGTGTCCCACAGCTCACAGTGCTGAGCATGAGGCATTGCAAGGGCCTGGAAGCCATTGGAGGTGGGGGGAGAAAGGGGTGGAGGGAGCTGAGCTTTGCAACTGAGCTTCCAGGGAAGGAATTTCCAGTGACTGCAGATCTCATCCCCAAAGACAGCATTTCAAGGAATTACCCTCTCCCCCTCACTGCAGACTTCCTCTGCTTTTCCAAGTAAGTCTCTGGCTTTGGGCCATGTACAGAGTAACCAGAGCAGATCCATGGGAACATCCAGGGCTGGAGGTCGGTGTTGTCCAGGTTCACAACCCATGGCTCTTTTTCACATCAAATGTACCCAATTCTGACGCCGAGCCTCTCTCTGCTATCTCCCTTGTGAGCACCGTGTTTCCAGAGCTCTGCATGCCACAAGGAACAGTGAAAGCACCTTCACTGCCAACAAAAATAAATGGTGATTGGGGTTTTTTTTTTTGAGCACTATTTTAGCAAACAGCAATTCCTGGTGTTGGTAACTCGGTACCCTCCCTTACAGTGCTCTGGCAGGGCTGCTGTGGGTGCAGATGTGCTGAGCATCCTGGAGAGGTGGAGGGGAGATGCCTGCACCCCTGGTAATCAAATAGCTTGTGTGACCCCACTGAGAGGCAGAGACCGAGGGGCAGTCCGTGCCTGCCTGCAGAAAGCTGCCAGATAAGCCATGTTTGCACTTACCCCCTCTCCAGAAGATACTCTGTGCACAGCATTAATTTGGATGCCCTGATGGGGATGGCTTGAGGGCTCTAGCCAGACTCTGGAGGAGGTGACCCCTCTCCCCAGCAGCTAGGGTTGAAGGCAGGGATCAGATTCCTCCCCTCTGCGTCTAAACAGCACTCAGTGTCCTGTCGGGTGCATCCCCAGAGACACCTTGTGGATTTGCTTCGGCTCATAAATATTCCCCTGCCCTTCTCAGTGCCCCGAGCAAATAAATTATCTGAAGCTACGTTTCCCCATTTCAAAGCCCTGTGAAAGAAACCAGAGGGTTTAGCAGCCCTGGCTGGCTGGAGTGGTTCACATACCATCCAGCCATTTGCATTTGATCTACTTCATCCTGTGTTAAGTAATCCTTGAAAGCCCAGTGGGCTGCAGGCCCTCTGCGTGCCTGTAAATCACTGGGGCGTGTCACAGCCTACAAATGAGCAGGAGGAGAGCATGTCCCACCCCTTCATCTGATCCAAAACATCCCCCTACCCCAGAAAAACCATCCTTGTTTTACATCAGAACTGCAGCTTTTTTGGCTGGGATCACCATAGGCAGTGGGGTGGGAGTGTGCCCAGCCCTCCAGGTGTGTTTCTATGCGGGACTGGAGCAGAGTGCTCACCTCAAGGGGCAGCTGCCTAGGGATGCAGTTTGGGGATGGGTTTGGTGTCCTCTAGGTGCCCCCAGCTCACCCCTACCTGTGTCCCCCAGTACCTCCCTCAGTCACTCCCATTAACCAGAGCTGCCCTGTGACATCTGCACCTCCTGCCCTCCTCAGTTTGCTTTCCATCCCTGTAATTTCCCGGGTCAGAGAAGGAGCCCTGCCTCCCCTCTGGCCCCTGCTGGGCAATAGGGTTTTAAGTCATGGAACCTGTGTGATTCCACAAGTCCCAAGTGCAGCCACAGTACTGCTCTCTCCCTCGAAATAAATCAAAGATTATTCCCCTCTTCCCCACTGCCTCCCTGCAAAGGTTACTATTGCTCAGCTGTGGCCTGACTTTAATTGCAAATTAAGAGCCGCCAGAGCAGGCACTAGGTGCCATTAATTGGCTTTCCAGGAAAGGTTTCACAGGGAAAGTTGAATATACCAGCAATCGATCCGCTTGCTTCCTTGTGTGCAGTAGCTCAGTCTGATGTGGACCCTGTGCCAGGTCCCAAATTCAGGGCACTGGGTGTCATTTGCCCAAAACCTGCAGCCAGCCTCGACCAGCCTTGAGGTTCCAAGGTATTTTTCCCCTGCTAATTGAAGCCTTGAGGGTTCAGAGCTCCCCTGCCTGCAGTGGGATGAATTTTAGCTGCTGAGAACAAATTTCAGAGGAGGATGCTGAAATAAAACAGATGGGATGATTCTGGAGGTCAGAGTGAGGAGAGGATGTGCTGCCAGGCATCATGTGATGAAAACATACTTACTGCTCCAGCAGCTGTCAAAGCCCAAACAGATGAGGCAAGGTGCCCAAGGAGTGTGCAGGGATCTCATTTACCTGGTAATTAATGGAAATTGTGAAGCAAATCAGCACATGCTCCCTATGGAGAGCTTCAGGCTCCAGTTTCAAACTGCTGATGGAGAACTGGTCGTGGCTGAAGTATGGGAGCAGTGGGTGCTGCTGTGGAGCTGAGACAGGGCTTGTTCCCCCACCACTCTGTCACTGATGGAGCTCCTGGTTATTCAAAGGATGTCCTTACCTGCCAGCCTGCGAGGCTGTGGGAGGCCAGACCCTGCCTGCGTGGTTAGGGCACTGCTAATTGCTCTGCCCCCGAGCACACAGGGGACTATGCACTACTGTCTGTCACTGGGGAAGATGCCTTGGCTTATGGCTGCAGGGTAGGAATGAAGATGTTATGATGAGCCCCATCATCTCCCTCTGATCCCGCTCGGCTGAACATGTCACAGCTGATTTTCCCGGTCCAGCCCTCCCGCCACGCTGTGCGGGCACATCCGCCCCGTGTGCCACTCCTGCAGGGCTGGAGGCACTGATGGGAGCCTGAGCTGGCAACCAGACCTGCCCTTGTGCTTTCTGATGGAGAGAAAGCTCATCCCGCTACAAAATGCTGTGCCATTTTTTCTTGCGAGTTAATTAAGTTGGCTCCGTTTAAATATTAAAAGCGCCGTTCACTGGTATTTTTCTCCTTTCCAGAGCAGTGATGTGCTGCTCTGCAGGGCTCTCGGACAGGAACAGGGATGTTTGCTCTGATTCAGGGATTCAAGGATGAGGGAGTGCTTTGGTTCCCCATCTTCTTGTTTATTCAGCGTGTTGCAAAGCAGTTTTGCAAAACAAAATCTTCCAAACAATTAATGCCAATCAGATTTGCTGACAGCCCAACCCCGGCTGCTGGGAGCATGGGCTGAGCTGTGCACGGCAGTGTCAGGGCTCTGCCTGCTCCAGGGAGCTTTTGTGGGGGTAATTAACCCCAAAATAGCACAGGTGAGTCTGTAACTCACCTCCTCAGTCTCCTGCCAGAAGCAAGCAACTGGCATAATTCCTGAAGCATAAGGTTTATGATCCCTTCCAAAAACTTAATCTGAATGCTAACTGACATGCAGTAAATGCCAAATCTTTCAAATCTTTCTAAAAATCTCAGTTTAAAATATGCAAACGACCTTTCTGTCTTCCTGAAAAACTCCCTGCTTCTGGAAATAAATAGAAAAAAAAATAGAAGAAACCAAGCTAACCTCTTGCTACTGGATAAAAACTTGCAGTCCTGAGGCTGTGTGAAGGGGCACGGCTCCCCTGGCTGCAACAGAGGTGGGTCAGGGAAGGGTCCCCTTCAAGGCTGACCTGGAGCAGACCATTGAGCTGCTGTAATAAACCTCTCCCAGACACCCTGACAGCAGAAACTGCAGAAACTCTGCCTGAGGAATTGGTGGGCTCTTGCTCTCTTTGATATCCCTCACATTATAATTAAGAGATAATGTCAATAGAATAAAACATTGTCTCAGGATAATGGTCTCCCGCCGCTACAGGAGTGTCAAGGCAAAGTCAAATCATTTATCAAAAATGAATGTTGAGGCAAGTCTGGGACGTTTGTTTTCCCAGCAAGAGGCATTAATCCTGGAACAACGATATTCCAGTGCTTTTATTTCTCCTGCGCCCGGTGATTGATGCCAATGCATCATCGTGCCTGAGAGCTGCAGGGCGGCTGAGTGATGGGCTCTCCTTCCAGCTGTATTGACCAGGTGGATTTTGACTTGGTGAAATACATAACAGTAAATTGGGGAGTGCTGGATCATGTGAATGTGCATCAGTAAGTGTGATTTTTTGTTTGTTTTTTTTTTTTTATTCTAAAGGTGAGCAGTGCTCCATGTGGGCTGGCTCTGGCTGGCCAAGATGTGTTTTGGGGCTGTGTTTGCCTTATTGCTGCAGTGTGGGAGGGTTGCTTGTTCATTAACCATGCCGGACTAATCTCTGAGCCTGCTCTCAGCCCAATTCCTCACTGCTTTAGAGGTTTTTTTGGGATCCCCTCCCTCTGAATATCGGGGCTGACCATGCCCCTCTGGCTGGGCTTGTGCAGGGCTGGGCAGCTTGCTGGCTTTAGCATTTTTTTTTAATACTGGTGATTATAAATACCCACAGCACAGCCATGGTGAATATCCATGGATCCAGGTCCTTCCCCAGGGACCAGGGCAGCCTCCCGGCACCACAAAGGCTGGGGAAACTGCTGCTGTTTGACACAGCACTTGCTGCAATCGCTGCTGCCTCCAGGCTGGGGAGAGGAGCAGCCTCTGCAGTCCATCCTGGGTTTGCACTGGGAGCAGTTGTGAGGTCAATGCTTGAAATTAAAGATGTGTAAGTGGCAATTAGACTTGAAACGAAGTCCCAGGAGGGTGGACACAAGCTCTTCCAGGTTTGTTTTTTGTTTCCTCGTGGACTTGTTAGTGGCAAGAATTACACACCCAGCAAACATTTGGGCTGCAGAGGAACACAAGCGCTTTGTAAATCTCCAAATGCCAAACCTGTTTTTCTGAGGCAGCACTGGTACCTTCTGCACAGGAGCTGCCTGTTGGCAGAAACACATTAAATACTGCAATGTCCCAACCCTGAGGGTGGACAGTCCCCTCTGCCAGTGGGCTCTCCACAATTCCATGCCTTTTGCAGGAGAGGCAGAGTTGTTAGGCTGGAGCAAAACTGTGTTTCATACAGGGTGGTCCTGGAAGAACTAATTGGAGCTGACTTTGATTTACTATGTATTCAGAAACTTAGCCTAAACTTAAAAATTATATACTGTTGACTCATTACATACTCTTAAATCATGGGCTCACTGCACTATTCTGAGGGACCTGGACAGCTTGAGGCCCCGTGGTGGCCAGCAGTGTCCAAGGAGTGATCTGGTGGCTTAACTAGTGCTGTTAACCTTCTGTTGCAGCACATTGTGATGAGATGCTGTCAGCAGCTTGGGCACAGGGCAAGTACTGGGATGCATGTGGGATTTTGGGTACAGACTCTGCCTTTTGAAGCTCTGGGTGGTCCTGGTCTTCCTGCAGAGTGGGGGAGCTGTTCCCTTCTCAGTGTAACTCCCAGCTATGTGTCTGAGCTGGGCATCCTGCTGAGTGCATGCTGGGGGCAGCTCAGCCAGGGCAGAGGCACATTTTGGGCAGCGTTTTTGTCTCTTCACTCTTGCTGTCTGTAGGATGGGGCAGGAGCCACTGGAAATGCTCTGTTTTCAGGGGAGGCTTTGTCTTTCTGCTGTGGAATGGGTTGGAGCGTGGCAGAGCTGTGCTGCCCAGGCTTAGGAAAAAAAAAAATTAAAAAAAATAGATTCCTAGATTTAGAAACCCAAGTCTATGGGCTCAGTGCCTTTACAAGAGGATAGGGGACACAGAATTGGTTCTTCAGGGGTGTTGAGGACACCGAATCAGGTCTTACAACTATAGTTACACTTCTGTGTTGCATCAGGCAGGTTAACTATGAGAGGGGAGGAAAGAAACTGTGCATCTTCTGGGCTGGTGTTAAACTCTGCGGCCAGAGAGATCCAAATTGTTTAAAAAGGAATAATTTTCACTGCTACCTACTTGCCCTCAGAGGATGGGCACTCAGACCAATCTCAAATGAGAGCAAACCCAGAGGAAAGCCTTGCCTTGTAGCTGCCCACCCAGCCTGAAGCATAATGAGGTCTTGCACATGCTGGCAGCAGAGCCATATGGTGATTTAGCCAGGAAATGATTCATGCCAAGCGAGGGATGCTCAAAGGCAGCCTCGAGACCCCAGAGCACCTTGTGCTGGGCATTGCAGAAACACAATGGCCTGTCAGGGTCTGTATGTGCAGTGCCGCTCCCGCGCTGAGGGCTGTGCCTGCTGCAAACACCAATAAAGATGTCAAGTCCGTGCGTGTGGGGGAATAAATCACAGCATTATTTCCCTGCCCAGAGCATCAAGGTGTCTTCTGGTGCAGTGGGAGGGGGAGCAGAGGAGAGGCAGGCGATGATTTCAGGTCTGTGCTGGCAGCGAGGGTTCCCGTGTGCCACCCACGCCAGTCAGGACTGTTTGCAGCCCTTCCCCACAGCCACTGACCTGACCCACCTGGGCATCTGGGATTTGCCCATCACTGTGGCCTCGGGGTGGATGTGAGCAGGAGCTCTCACCTGAGAGGGTCTGTATCCACTCACCTTTGCTGTGTGCAGCTGGAGGGCACAACTATAAGATATTGCTGTGGCCTGGTAGTGGTCAAAGAGAAAAAAATAGGTGTAAAACTTGAAATGATGAAGTGTGTTGAGGCAGACCTTTGCTGTCAGTGCGAAACAGCGAGCCCTGATTTAAGCAGCCCCTTCAGTAACTGACCTACACAGAACAAATCCATTTACAGTGTCTTGTTTCTCCTCACTGTTTAACTACCAGAGTTCAGAGACGATTCCTTAAATGTTAATGGTGCAGGAATTTGGAAACTTTCCCAGAGTTGCTAGGGGAGCCGTGCAGGAATATGTCTGCTGTGCTTGTGCAGTTCAATTTCCTGCTGAACATCAGGCGGGCTGTTCTCGCCTACTGCTTTGTAATTAAAGCGCTGAAAGACCATCACTCTCTGAGGTTGATGGTGCTCAGATTCGCCCCCGGGTGAGGGCAGGCTCCGTGCCTGGCTGCAAGGAGGACAGGTGGTAAAATATCTATAGACACAATTCCAGCCTGCTCTCATCCTGCTCCTGCTGTCCCACGCCTTGAATGGGGACTGGGGACCAGTCTCTGCACCCCAGAGTGTTTGATAGACCCCACAGTCCAAATCTACCTCTCTGCTGCATCCCTTGTGCTACCATGCATGGGCACCATCTGTGTGCCCATTGCTCAGGGGACAGGCTGAGGGTTTGCCCCCATCCCTCAAACAGCTCATCCACGGGGCTCAGCATCAGGAATGTGGCAGGTGAGTGTCTCCCACCATGGCTGTGTGTGACTCTGACTGCTAGAGTAAGTCTGGGCCATACCCAAGACTATCAGAACTTCTCAAGACCTTTTTCCTGAGGAGCATAGTTGATTTTGTGTGTGCTAAAATACAGGTTTTCATCAAAGCTGAGCTCAGGGTAATGACCCTTGGACATGTGTTAGCCTGAAAGGTCATAATTTTTACTTTTTCCTGCAATGAGGTGAGCATGAATGTAAGTGCATCAAATTCCTGGGACTGGAGGGTAAATGGTAGAGTCTCACACTGGACATGCAAAGCCTCTTCATCAAACTCCTGTACTTGCAGCAAAGGAGTGTTTGTACCCAGGGCACTGTCCAGAGCAAGGGCATCCTGGGGCTGCTGAAGGATGCTCTGCAAGGGTCACCAGTACCTCTGGTCTGTGGTATGGTGGGGATGGGTCCTGGTTTGGAAGCAGGGAGAGCCACCCGACAGCACCAGGGGAACGTGCTTGCCGCAGATGTTGCTGGTGAAAACAAGGGCTTTAAAAGGAGCCACAAGTGGTGAGCTG
Organism: Margarornis squamiger; assembly: GCA_035222235.1. Classification (NCBI taxonomy): domain Eukaryota; kingdom Metazoa; phylum Chordata; class Aves; order Passeriformes; family Furnariidae; genus Margarornis; species Margarornis squamiger. The sequence continues at coordinate 12,553,629 of JAWWTY010000035.1, read as the reverse complement.
GCGTGTCCTCCTCCAGCTCTTTTGTCTCTAAACTTGGATCTGACTCTTTCCACTGTCTCGTTAGGAACAAGTGCTTGGCCCAAGTTACATGGCAAATTTTGACATTTTAAAAATTGATGCCTTTTTCTGCTCATAACTTAAGCTGTCTGGTTTATCAGAGACATATGGAAAGTTTATTACATTCTTATTACAGATCCAGCCAAGTGAGCTGACTAATGAATGTGATTTTATTATTTTTTTTCAGTTAGGACTTGGCATGAGAGGCCTCCTCTGAAAGGGGATAGCTTTGGGTTGAGAAATAAATCACCAGAAGTTTTTTCCCCCCCTCTGTCCTAAGAGTTCAGCTTGGCAAAAGCTGGGGGTGGAAAGTGAGGCACAGGAGGAAATCAGGGTTTGCAGGAGATATATTGAGTTGCCCTGTGACAACCCCAGCAGCATCCAGCAGTGTGGCACCCTTGGTGCTCGTGCTCCCTGTGTCGTGGCTGCCAGGACAAATTCCACAAATTCACAGGAAACCAACATTTTGTTGCTTAGAACAGCTTGGGATTTATTAATAAGGAATACAGGTACAACTGTCCTGGGGGCTGGGTGGCCTGGAACATTGGGGCTGTGAGGGTGCAAACCTGTGTGTGGTTTTCAGCAGCCAAGGGAAGCGTTAAACTCTTTGGAGGCTGCTTTGGGTGAGCTCAGCTGGTTGCCAGGTATGAGAGAGTGGAAACACAGCCTCATGCTGGCTGTCCTCCAAACCCTGCTGCCAGGGATGCTCCTTTGTTTTGCAGTGGTCACAGATCTCCTTTACCCTCCACCCCGAGCAGCACCTTTCCCTGACCTGGGTGTTTTTAAGGCTGAAAACAGCATTATGTTCTGTTACTGTGTTTGGACTTGTAAGGCTGTGCTCAGAGAGTATGGCCCCCTCCTCCTGTGGGTCCTCTGTCCCTTTCAGTCCCAGGTGTCAGAGGGTACAATCCTTACATTTTCAGAGCTGATGCTGCAGTTTCCCACTTTCTAGCACCAACCTTTTCTTGTGCTCAGAAGATGTTCCATCCCTTCCAGTGATGCCCAGGTAACCTGAGGGCAGATCCCCCTGGGTTTTAACAGCTCTGGACACACATTTTAGTTTTTCCCTTGTAGAAACCACTCGCTTCAGCTTTGGGCTCGTTTGATTCATGAATTCAGTTGGTTAGAAGTTAGATTAGTGTTGGTTTTCCACTACTCAGAATATCCTCCTGTGCCTTCCCTCTGCAGTTTGTAGTGCCCGCTGGGACGATGACAGCAGTGCTGCAGAATGCAGGGCTTGGCTGGGTTCTTGTAGTTTTACTGCCTTGCCTTGCATAATGCAGAGATCTCCAGCCCAGCTCCCAGGCTTGTCCTGGTTACAGCTCACTTTTTGTGCCTTCTTGCATTGCCTCATCTGGTGGTGGTGGCGGCCTTTTCCACTCCCCATCTGCCCCCTTCAGTTCTCTCTGCTGCACTTCTACCATCTATAGGCAAAATCTCTTCCTCTGAGTCACTGCTTGGTGCTTTCCTCCCTTCAGTCTGCTGACTTTGGCATAATGCCCTCTTGCTGTGAGCATGGCAGGGGGTAGCACACACAGGACAGTTCTCTGGGAGAGGGTTTTCTTTGCAGCACACCAGAAGTCAGCCTTTGCTGGTTTTTCTCCCATTATCTTCCTCTACATCTACATCCTGCTTCTGTGCCACATGAGAGGTGTGTTTCCCTGCGGAGGTAAATCACCTCTCCTTGAGGCTCTGCTTCCTACCTGGGTCTCTCTGTAGACCATGCCTAGGGCTTTGAACACCTTTGTAGACCTTGGCAGAGCAGGAGCTTGCCTGCAAGGCTGCTCAGTGAGGCAGGGATGGATGCTACACCCTGTTATCTTTGCAGCCCTTTCTCCTTATGGCTCAGCACCCCGAGTGCTGGCTGAGCCTGGGGTTGCTCTGCTCTGTTCTCTCCCCTGCTCCTCCTCTACAGCAGCTTAGTGCATCCTTAAACTTGGATCCTCACAACACCAGCCATCTGGTGCGTTTTAGCCATACAAAGAGCTATTGTTTGCTCCGGATTCTGGCGAGGTGACTGCTTCTGGAGCACTCTGTGGCTGTGCCAAGGGTCCTTCTGCTCTGCTGGCAAGTGCAGGTGTCTTTGGAGCAGCCTTTGTCCCTGACAGAGGCACGGCTTGGGTTTTCTTTTCTTGTTTTTCCTTGTCTAATCACAATCCTGAAGTTTCCCACAGTGAGCCTACACTGAGAAGTGCCCCTATTCTTTGGCAGGGACCAGACCTGGAGCTGATCTCTGGCTATCGGTGGGAGCAATGTTCTGAGCTTTGGGCTTGGAGTCTTAACGTCTTTTCTATCATTAAAGCTCTTAATGTCCTTTAGCATAAAATCCTCAAAGTCAGGGTCTCAGTCAAACTGCATTGCCCAAAGCTTGTTCCCTTGGGAAGCTCCGTGGAGAGGAAAGCAGTGGGTTAAAAGCAGAGCCCTGCTGCCAGCTGGGGACACTGGTGCATGACAAATGTGGCTCTTGCGTTTCCCTCTGCAAATGAGCCCATAGTCAGCCTAATTTCGGAGAGAGCCGCCCGTGAACCCGAGTGACTCAGAGGAATTCATTCTGCGCCCCGGCGGTGTCTGGCGGGGCTGCGGCAGCCTCGCAGGTTTAATTTGTAAATGCTGACACATGGCATTTCCTCACCGTCTCGTTGGGAAGGGCGGCGTGTCTGCCGGCACTTCCAATTTGTCACTGTCAGGACTGGCCCCATCTCCTGCTCGTCTCTGAAATGCCTTCTGATCGGTGCCGGGGAAGTTATTGGCACATAATTTATCATTTAATATTACCAGAAGGGTTTCTTCTACAAACATCCCTGAAATGATTATCCAGATGATGTTTGGTAGCTCTTCCCTTCACCTGCAAAGATCTCTCTCTGTGTCTGATTGCTGCTCTGCTTTAGTGCTGGGGAGAAAAACTGCCCTTGATGCAATGAAAAGTCTTGATTAACACCCAGCTGAGGCTGCCCAAGTGCAGCACCTTCCCACACACCCCTGCTCTTGCAGAACATTTTGCATTAAGGACTTTTTCAGGACCGCAGCATTGGCATCTCAAGTCAGGCAGCTGGGGGAAATGCTTCCCCAGAGCTTATTCCTTCCTGTGGAGAAAGGGGGGTGAATAAAGGCCACCGAGGTGCCTGGACACCCCTGGATGGTGCAAGGGGGCTGATTCTGGGGTGCTGTGCCCCCAGGAATAGAGATCTTCTGCACTCTTATCACATTGGTGACAGCTTGCTCTTGCAGATGAGTGTTGAGGTGTTGCATGGCACTCGGGGGAAGAAAACCTGTCCCCAGGGGCTGGCACAGAGAGGGGTCAGAAGGCACCTGGGCTGCTGTCCTGGTTCAGACCCCTGTGGTGCAGGAGAAAGGGCTGATCCTGATGGTACCCAGCTTCTGCTGGTGTTCAGCAGCAGCTGGATGCTGTGGGAGCACCACAAGGGCTGTGTTGTGAGGCAGGAGGAGGCACTGACTTGCACACAGCTTTCCCCAACTCACAGCCAAAGCTGGGACGTGGGAGCTGCTTTGGGGGCTAAAAAAAGGGGCATTGCAAAAACTGCCCTGTATATATGTAAAGCTACATCTCTTGGGGGAGCAGGTTGTGTTGTCCCAGCATGGGCTGTGCACTCACACTTGTCTTGGCCACTGCTTTCTCCACCTGCTCCTGCTGTCCTCGATGGCAGCCAGGCAGTCAGTCCGAACCCCGGCTGGTGTCCTGACTAGCACAGAGCAGCTTTCCTTGGAAGCTGGCTCATGGTTTTATAGTTCTGCTTTATTAGAGACATGAAAGTGATTTTTTGTTGTTGCTGCTTTATGAGCCAGACTTCAAAGGATGCAATTATGCAGACTGGGCAAAGACCTGCTGGTATCTCATGGAAATCTGTGGAAAGCCACTTCCCTTCAGAGCCCGTTCCACAGCTGGGCTGTACTTCTGGTATTTCCATTGAAATTGCTGATTTCTGAGAAAGATTGCAGTCAGACAGGGTCTTTGGTGTCTGTGGTCATTGTTGCTTGGCCTGGACATCCTCATACCCTGTGACACGGCAGGAGCAGCCGTGGAAGTCACTGTGTTGTTGCCAGTGTTGGGTGATGGCTTTAGGGTCAGAGAACATGAATTTATGGGAGGCAAAAGAGCCATTGCTGGAGAATCATCTCAGGAAAGTGTAAAAGGGCTGGAAAAGTGATGTTTAGTTGTGGCTCAGCTCTCCATCTTGCTCCATGTTCTCTCTCCAGCTGGCTTTAGGCTCTCTGATCTGATGAGATCTCTGGCATAGGGGCTGTTTTCTGGGACACTGCATGCAGGCCCTGGTCCCAGCTCAGGGAAGGGCCAGAGGCAGGGCAGGTGCTTCCTAACCAAGCATCCCAGGGGTGGTCAGACACCTCCTCCAGTAGGCATCCATAGCAGGCTTGTCCTTCACAGCTCCTCCCACTGTCTGGAAGACAATGTTCTATTTGCATTGCCAGGGAAAGATGCCAGCTGCCCTTCCTGCCCTCTGCAGCTGAACACAGCAAGGGGGCCCAGCCTGAAACACAGGTGATGCTCTTGGTGGGCACAGGGATTGTTCCCTTCAGGAAGTGTGCAGGATCAACGAGAGCTGCAGTTCAGATTCCAGCTTTCCCTGCAGTTCCTGAGCTTCCTAATGAAGATACTCCCTAAAAAATCCCCACCAGCTTCCCGATTCCCAAAAGCAAACTGTCAGCACAGGGCTTCTTCCCAAAAGGTGACAGGTCTCTCCCTGCTGGCTTCATTCCGCTGCTCCTTCCTAAGCCTGTAGGCGTGGGGATCTGAGCCCTTTATCAGCTCCTGTACACCAGGAAATTTTGTAAGTGTCTGAGAAGACCCTGAGGCTATATAAAAGTTCAGATCGTGATTCATTTCCTTCCTATTCAGGGATAGGCTAATTTGAGAGTATGCGCTGAACATTAATTACCTTCCTTGCCACGGTTTCCTAGTCAGGCATCCTTTCCCAGATGACTTTCTGCTCACTCAGGTCCAAGGCCATAAAAGCTCCCCTATTAGGAAAGGAAATATTTTACATCAGGTTTATACTGTATGCCTGAGGTCACCAGAAGTACAGATCGAGTGGCAGAAATACACACTGTGCTCTCCTTCCTGCATGAAAAATGAATCAATAACTCATCGATTTAAATTAAAATGTCTGCCTTGCAAAATGCCTCCGAGTGCTAATATTTGTAGCCCCTGTGTTTTGCAGCGGCGATTGGAAATCTGCTGCCCCTCTAACACGTGCAGGGATCCATCTCTGCTAAGGGCATGTGATTGCTGATGCCCAGAAAAAAACCTGCTTTCCCTTCCCCTGGAAGGATCCAACAAGGTGAACTTTTGGAAATTGCTTCTCCTGGCACATGAATTATGTATCGAACAGGTGGCAGTCAATATATCTGACTTCTTCACGAGGTAATTAAGAATAAATGTGGGAATTCAGGCAGAACTGTTGCCCTGTGCGGGAGGTGAGCATAACTGTATGGAGCCAGCTCTGGAGCAAATGGGGAAGAGGTGGGGATGCTGCAGGGATTCAGAGGGATGTATGGCTCAGGAGAACTCTGTTGGTCCCATTGCCTCTCACTGTGTACCATGCATTCCCACCTCCTTCCTGACAGTGGGAATAGCCCACATTTTCCATAATTCATTGTGTTATTTGCTGCTCCAATGTACCTGTGTGTGCTGCCAGGCTGGATGGTGAAATAAACCTGAATTCAGCTATCTGAGCCTTGATGGGGTTGTTGCCCCCAAACTGCTGGGCTTGGAGCAGCAAGGAGGATGGGCCCTTTAACTAGTGCTGTCTCTGTTATCTTGGGATATCATTGACTTCCATTAAAAAAATCCAAGCATTCTTCTCTGCTCAAATCTCTTCTTGTGAGCTAATTAAAAAGTAGCTGTATTAGCGAACACATCCATGGTCATTAGCAAACAGTTAAGTAACTAATTTTAAAGATTTATGGTGTTGGTGGCAGGTAAATTATAGTCTTTGGAGAGTTTTCTTGCAAATGAGCTGAAAATAAGGTTTGTTCTGGCCTCAGGGAAACATAAAGGAAATGCATTTAATGACCACAAATTGTATGTGCTGATAGTCTCAATAAGATATTTAATGCCTACTTGCAATTTTAGCAGTTGGAAAAGTACAACAGCCTTAACAGCATGTATGGGTTGCATGTTCTGTCTACCCCTCGGCTGGTAGATCCTGGATCTGCCATCTCCCAGCATTTCATGGGGCCCTGGGGGGAAGGATTTCCTCGTCTTACCTGGGGAAAGCTGTGATGTATTAAAAACAAGTGTGGGACTTTTGTTTTCCAGCTTTGGTTATAAAAACCTGCTAGTCTCCAACCGTGACACGGATTATGGTCTCGGTTTCGCAGTTAGAATAATGTTTAGGTTGGCAAGGGAAGCCCTGAGTGTGCTTGCAGAGGAAAGACACTTGCTGCCCTTGCTAGAAACTCCTTTCAGCCGCTCTGGTCTTTATTTCTCCTCTGGGCAAAACCCTCACTGCCCACACTGACAGGTCACCACAGCACTTCCCACCATGGCTGAGGCTCGGGGCTGTTGTAGACTTGGATGAGACATGTCAGATGGACAGTGTGTGGGACAGCATGTCCTCCACATCTCCTCCCTCCTGGCATTGTGGCAGGGGATGCTGAGAACTGCCCGGAGCTGTCAGGCTGGTTGCAACCCACACATGGGTTATTAAATCCCCAATTCTCATTTTTTTCCCCCCAAAACCCCATGTGTGAATAGGAGCAAGGAGGCTAATAATGAACAGCTCTGGGTCCAGAGAAGCCATAGATGGTCCTAAATGATTGAAGAAGGCAATTTCCCTAACGGAGCTGTGAGCCCCTGGCAGTGATTAGTGCCTAAGCAGAAATGCATCACTTAGCTCCTATTATTTAAACATAAGATACTTGAGCAAGCACACAGAATGTTGTTTGCTGTAAATTCTTTCCCTCATTGGAAGGAGTCGTTATTTACACTTGCAAGTGCTGGCAGTGTGTGTGGGAGCTTCCTCGCCTGCTCCTGGACCCACACAGAATATAAATGACCACATTTCTCCTTGGTAGCAACAACTCCATCCGAGGGCTATCTTCCCTGCATGTTAACTGTTAATTATAGGGTACATTTATATCATTAAGGTTTATCTTCAGTCCTTTCCTTCCCCCTTGTTAAATTGCTAATGCATCTCACAGAGCTTAATTCCCTCAGCTTCCCCTCCTGGCCTGTGAAGGAGTGGGGGATGCCCATGCCCATGAGAGCAGGGCTATTCTGGTTTCATGGAATCATCAAATGGTTTGGGCTAGACCTTAAAGATCATCTAGTTCCAACCCTCTGTGGACAGGGATGCCACCCACTAGACCAGAATGCTCAAAGCTCCATCCAGCCTGGCCTTGGGCACTTCCAGGGATCTTGGAGGATGACCCAGTGTAGCTGAACACCTGATGGGACATGGCATTGATGTTCTTGGCTCATTGCCTGCCAAACACACCACGGTGAAGTGATAAAAGGTGGAGATGCTGTGGTGCCCTGGATGAGAAAAACACTCTGCATGGCATGGGCAAAGACCTTTGGTGGGAGCCCCACTGGTGCTCAGGAGCTGGGAAAGCTCTTGCTTTCCCCTGCCTTAAGGAAGAGATGTTTCATAGGCCTGGGAACGTGCCTGACTCTGGCAGATTATTAAATAACCAGCTCGTTCACTGGGGAGGATGCCTCCAGGGATGCACAGCTTGGCTGCGAGCAGGAAGGGCTCCTCTCTCCCCCCAGCTGCAATTAAGCTCTTGTCAGCCTGAAGCCACCAGGGTGTTGAGGGGAGATGGACGGCATTCCTGGCAGTCCCTCGGCTGCTGGTTAAACAATTTGTATTTCAACTACCCATTAATTGGCATAAGCCCTGGCAAGGGCTGCTTCCCGTCCTCCTGGGACAGGGTGGCCCGTGGGAGACTGCCATGGAGGCTCATCCTCCTGCTGAATCCTCCTTTTCCGTGGGTATCAAAGAGCTCTTCGCACCTTTATTTTGGGGCGCTTGATTTCTGATGTACCATGCGAGGATTGTGTTTCTGCAGAGGTCTCTGGGGTCAATGTGCTCCCCAACACTGGCGTGGGTTTGTGGTGTCAGGGGCTGGCTCTGAGTGTGCCCTTGCAGGAGGGCAGGTCCCAAAGCTGTGGGAAGCCAGGGATTCATCACCCAGCTCTGTATTTGTATGATGGCTGTTTATCCTGAATTACAAACAAGCTTTTCCTGGGTTGAGAGAATATGTCTGTTCTCTCTGTCTCCTTCTCCTTTTCTTTCCATGACTGCTCAGAATGGATTTCTGCCATGCCTGAAAACCTGTTCACATAAAAACATTAAAGGGAGAGAATTATTTAAGAGCTGGGAGCATGGGTGGGTGAGGCGGCAGAAGGCCAGATCTGTGTTTTTTGGCCATTAAGCTGCATATCATGCTTAATATAGCAGGTGATATCTTCAGCCTCCCCACAAATTCAGGGCAAGAGCCAAGAAAAGAGAAACTGTTTCTTGTCAAGAATGACTTAATTTTACTAGATGCTGCCTTTAAATGGATTCCTTTAAATACGTGGCCTGAGCTCTGTGGGTGTTTGCTGTGGGAATTGCTCCCGTTGCAGGAGATGTGTCCATGAGAAATGGCAGTCCCCAGGCAAATGCTGCTTCTCCTTTCTGACACACCTGGCCAGGTGAGAGGAGCTCTGGGACACCCCGTAAGTTCTTTAATGGCTCTTCTGTGAGCTGCAAGTGCCATCTTGCTGTTCTCTCACCCCCTGGGTATGGTCACAGGGCCAAGCTTTGGAAAAGGTCTTTTGATCATTGTAGATTTAAAAAAATAAACCATACCCTCCAAGCCCTGCTTCCTTAGGTATCCCCCTAGTTCTTCTGGGCTTTGAGTCTGGTTTGAGCCAGAGGCACACTGACTTGTTGGGTCTCATTAAGCCAGAGTCAAATGTCCTTGAATTTAGGATATTTGGAGGTTTTTTCAGCAAGGTTCAGATGTGTTTGTGAGAGTGGAGAGCCCACTGGGTGCCCTTACTGGGAGGGAGCTGCGCCAGCCCTCGATGGCCCTTGGTGTGGGTATGGGGGATCATTGGGAGTATGGGTCACAGTGGGACCTCACAGCCACCTGACGAGGCAGAGAGTTAAAACCTGCAAATCTTCAGGTCCTGTTTACATTTCTGCTACTAAAGTGATCATAAAAACCTCATCACAAAAGTGTTTATATATATTAGGAAATGGAGACAGGCTTGTTATGTGGTGGCTCTTCCAAGCACATCTTGTGCCCTGGGAACAGGCTGACCAGGGAGCACTGCCTGGCCATGCACGTGTGCTGACCTGCCAGATCCCTGATGATCCTGTAGAGGATAACTCTTACCCTATAGAAAGCCTGTTCCTCCAGCTTGTAAATCCTTTAAATGTTTTGGCAGTGGGGTTTGCTGAGCGCTCTGAGTATCATTATTCCTGCACGTTTCCTCCACCCAGAGTTCCACATACGATTGCACCTGGGTGCCAAGGCTGTTTAAAATATTCCTGCTTGGCACATGTGTGTGTCACAGCCTGAGAGATGGGAATGTTCCAGAGGTGATGGCAATGCAGCAGAAGGCACGTGAAGCAGTGAGAGGAAACTTAACGTGTCAGCCTCCAGACTTTCCATCTGGAGCCATGCTTGGGGCTTTTCCAGCTCTCACTAATGTTTCTTTAGCCATCCCCAAGGCCTGGATTCCGCCCCTGCCTTCCTCCTTCATCCTCAGCTGATGTCTTCATTAGGGGAGAGTATGAGGCCAGAGGTATCCTCTGAAATTCAGCCCACTGGCTCTTTTTACTACTCTTTTCCCCCCGGGGTATCCTCTGAAATTCAGCATGCTGGCTCTTTTTACCACTCTTTTCTTCCCTGCATTTGGAAAAGGCAGAAGGGAAGGCTGGGGGGCTCCTGGTTCGGTTTGTGTTACTGCACCTTTGCTGGATCTGTGCCTAAAAAACTGTAAGTTCTTTTCCCTTATTCAGAGCAAGCTTTTACCTCCAGGGCTGTACCTCATGGTCCCTGGGATGCTCTGGTGTCCATTCAGGGTTATTTGCACTCCTGTCTGGTGCAGACTGCCAAGGCAGTTGTTTTTCTTAGGAATTCAGAGCAAAAACACTCCTAAAGAGCCTGTTACCCCCTATTTACACCACACTGCTCAAAGCCAGGCTGGGACCACTTAAACCAGCCCTGATCACTTTAACATGCTCCATGGGCTCTGTCCCAGAGCAGCACCAGCTGAATCCAGGCTGTGAGGGCTGGTGGACATCATCCCTGCTCCAATCCTGCCTGCTCTCTTCCACAGCTGCGTCACAGAAATCCTGGCACTGAATTCCAGGGTTACAATTTTTGGCCAGCATGCCTAGGGCTCCCCGAGGCAGGAGCTCTGCTGGCTGTTGCTCTGCACCACCAAGTTCCCTATTTGCACCCTTTAAATAGGCTTATTTTCAGCATTAATAATTTTTTTTTTGATTGTTTGTGCTTGTTGCTCTCAGGAAGTCATGAAATTTGGTGATGGGAGCAGCTGGATGGGGAGCTGGAGGAAGTAAGAGTCAGAAATGATTAGAAGGTGGTGGTGGGAGCAGCTCCAGTGCGGATGCACGGATAAGGCAAAGCCCCTGAGAGACAGACAGGAATTTCCTCTGTGCAGCCGAGAGCAGGAGCTGGCCCCCTCTGCTTTTTTAAATCATTTTGTTGTGGAAATGACCTAAAAACTCCCAATCCCACAAGGTACAGTGTTGGGGGGAGGAAGAGGGAAGCTGCTGGTGCCGGTGCCAAGAGGCCACGGTGAGGGTCAGGCCTCCCTTGGGTGGACACAAGGCAGGATGAAGGGGACTCCCAGCCAGGGTGACCCTGCATGGGGCAGGATCTGTGCTGACACTACTCTGCACAGCAGTTCTGAGCGAGCATCTCCCATTTCCAGGCATTTTCAGGTTGCTTTTCTCCCTCTCCTCAGAATCTGTGGCTTCCTTTGCCATCGTCAATCATTTTGGCTGGGGATGGCAACTTTATCTTCATTTTTGCCCTTGAAGAAGATGTCATTGCTGCAGCATTAGCACAGGAACATTGCCTTCTGCTTGCCAGCACTTGCCGTTCCCGCAGAGCCTCCTCGGCAGCAGGCGCTGCTGCAAGAGGCTCTTTATTTTTCTTGATTTCCTGAGATTTTCTGAGGCTGAGTTGGGAATGCAGGTGCTGCTCTGAGGCACGGGCAATCGTGTTCACCAAACCAAGGTTGGGTTTGAGGTGGTTCATTTGGCAGCTTTGAGGTCTGGTCGTCTCCTTCGGTACTTAAAAGGGGCTTTTAAAAAAGCGAGTGACTTTTTATGTGGATGGATAATGGAGAATGGTTTTAAATTAAAGGAGGGAAGATTGGTATTAGATGTTAGGAAGAAATTCCTTATTCAGAGGGTGGGCAGGCCCTGGCACAGCTTGCCCAGAGAAGCTGTAGCTGCCCCATCCCTGGAAATGTTCAAGGCCAGGTTGGACAGGGTTGGGAGCAACCTGGGCTAGTGGAAGGTGTCCCTGCCCGTGGCAGGGGGTGCAATGAGATGAATTTAAAGGTTCCTTCCAACCCAAACCATTCTATGATTCTATGGCATTCACCTCTGAAGGAACCCAAACCTCATGTGAGTTGGTATTTGGTGACTCTTTCAAGCTCCAGCTTTGTGTTACTGCTTAACCCCCACCTAAGAGAATTAACCAGTTTCTCCCCCAGGTGATGCTCCTGAATTCTGCTTCATCTCCCACCCATGTGCTGCTCCATGGGCACCGTGTGACTCACTGCCTGTGCTTAGGGCTGGGTGAACCCATAGGCAGCTTTTGGGTCTCTCCACAAGCCCTCCCACCACCCCAGCATCACCCCTGGGTTTCAATCATCCTAATTCTTTAGCAAAGGCATTTCTGTACATTAGCTTAGCACATCGCTGGTGTAATATCTGTGATGCTGATTAAATTAAACAAAGGTTTCCACTGTTACTGGGATTTGATTGTGTGCTAATCCCCTTTTTCCCTCCCAAGAGGAGATGTGACAGGGAGCATGGTGGGTGCTCTCCTGCTGTGCAAGGCTTTTCCCAATATGCTGTGGAAGTGACTGGGGAATTAAGGTGACATGAAAAGATGCTGCACAGTTTGGTTAGTCAAGAAAAAGGAACATTTTCTTCCCAGACAGGAAAATCCCACTTTATACTTGTCTCTAGTCTTCAATTTAACAAGATTTTGCTCATTTATCTTTTCAGAAAGAAATGATCCTGTGGGAAATATTTGTTGTGCTGGCTCCCCTGTGGTGCTGAGAGCACAGATGGAGCAAAATCATAGAGAGGTTTAGTTGTGGGGTTTTTTTTTCTTTTTTTAATATTTTTTTTTTGATCCCAGAAAAGCTTGGGGATGTCTTTATCCACGTGCATGACAACACTGGTCCAGGATGCTGATGTTAGAGCATGGTGTGGGTCCTGTCCTGGCATCAGGCTGGGTTTGGGCTGCACTGAGCAGAGGGAAAACAAAACCCTAAAGCTTGCCTTGATCCTCCCCCTCAAGGGGAATTTCCATCTATGCCCCACGCCTGGGAAGCAGCACTAAAGGTTTTTCAAGCACTTTGAGAGCTCCTGTTAAAAGGTGCTATCAAAATGAAAAATGTGATTTTCTCAGAGTGGCCCCACCTGTGACTCATCCATCTCCATTAGGGCAGAGACTCAGAGTGAGTTATGGGAAGTCCTTGTTAACCTCAGGGGAATTTTTTTTTCCTAATTTTGGGGGTGTTTTTGCTTGCTGGGCAGATCTAGCAGAGGATTCTCATGGAAAAAAAATAGTTTAATGCTAATATGGTGTAGCATTTATTAAAAGGAAATATTTTGCACTTCAAAGAATCTATCAAAGGCATGAATTTGGAAACAAGAAAAATCCCTTTATCTGACCAGAAAATCTTGTCAGTGCATTATCTGTCTGTGATGGGGAGCCAAATTTGAAACTGGGCTCTCACCAGGATGGTTATTTCCATCCCCAGTGAGGGAATGAAATAAGTAGCTTTAAAAAAACCCACCCAATCTAATAAACATTAGTCGACATTTAGTTTGGCCTCAAAAACGGAAGCCTCTCTCTTCTGTGGGACCACTTGTTCCCTGAGATGCTGCTGACCTCAGGGAGGTTATTTTTAGCCTATCCCATTTTTAGGTTTCTTCCCACCAGAATGGGATGGGGCCAGAAAGCAGGATCTGTCCCCAGAGCTGTGCTGGGCTGCTGAGGAGCTTTGGGGCTCCTCAAACCCATCCTGACCCATTGTTACAGACAGGAGGAGGAGGAGATGTTGTGCTGGTCACAGTGGTCAGTTGAGAGGAACAGTGCATGGGACAGCATCTCTTTGGGGTTTTCTGCTCTGGCCTTGAAGTTCTTTAACTGATGGCTTTGCAGTGTTTTTCTTCAGTCTTTGAAGCTTGTGAGGAAGGGTATTGAATTAAAGCAGGGTTTTGCCAAATCAGCGCGCTTTCCTGAAAGCTCAGAATGAGTTCTTGCTTTTTTTCTGCCTATTAGAAAGAAATATTATTATTTTCTTCAGAGGAGGGGAAAAAAAAAATCTATAAATTTCTGGGTGTAATCTGAAACTTGAAAACAATATTTCTCCTTAGTGCTGGTTATGGTGAAAAGTCTCATTTGGGGACAGGGAAGAGTCACATCCCTGCGCTACTGTGGGGGTTACCCTGGGACAGACTCGCACCATTTTCCACACTGAGAGGATGGAAATCCTGGTCTAGAAACTCTCCTTGTGTCCCCCTGAAACCCTGGGATGTCATAAGATTCTATATTTAACTTCAGAGTCTGCTTAGGCTAAATAAGAGCCCTTTTATAGGGAATGAGAAAAGTTAAACATATTGTTGGGTTTACAAGTAGTCATTAAATATTTGCTGCTGGGCTGCGCTGGATTCCCACTCTGTCTCTAGCTCGCTGTCAAGTCTGTTTCAAGGGATATAAATAAGCCTGGAGGGGCTCTGGGGCTGCAGTGGCCCAGCCCTGCTGGGGACAACCCCCCAGCTTTGAATTTTTGGAGGAATTTTGTCTCCCCTGGTTTCTGTTACTCCCCAGCCATACAGAACCGCCTGATAAAGCAATAACTCAGCTTTATTGATTATGTCAAAGGCAGTAATTCAAGAAAGCTATTTAAATTCACAAGAGGAAGCTATCGCAATTATAAGTGTCTACAGCAGATTATTAATCATTTTTGTTATGGCTATCAAGCCACGAGACAGACATTTTCTGTAAGGCTTACGTGAGCGCTGGCTTTTCAGTAATGACTTGGGTTTTGCTCTCTTATTGGTTCATAGTGCAAAATAAAAAATAAGCAAACTGCTTTTTATCTAAATCAATGTTCATAAAGCTTTATAGCATATTGCTGTAGAAGCATATGAACTTCCAGTAGTTTAAATTCATTCTCTGTTTAATCCACCCAAATACTAATGCTAGCTTTGTACTCCCCTTCTCTTTATTTCCCACAATAACACTGTGATTTAGGGCAAAGCAAGCTGACTGCCCTTGGAAGTGTTCAAAAAACCTGTAGATGTGTGCTCAGAGACATAGTTTAGGGGTGGATTCGATGAACTTAGAGGTCTTTTCCAATCCTGATGGTTCTATGATTTCTTGCAACATTTGCCTGCATGTGAGCATTAGTGAAAGGCTGAATTCAGACCCCTCACAACCTGGTGCTTGAGGAAGAGGCAGGTCACTCCCCATGGTCTCACCAGCATGTTGCACATGGCTGTGGCCATATCGTGGTCCCTGGTGAGTTTTCAGGTCTGCCTCTATGTGTCCAGCACTTCACATCACCCAAATCCCTGCACCATTACCTTCTGCATCTGCTTTATTGGTGTCTCACCCCTTGTCCAGACTCCCACAATGTGCTGCAGCTCATACTGATGGGGAAACCTCACACAAGCTATTCCTTCATACAAGGAATATCAAACAAATTAGAGGAAGTTTGGGCCAGAGGAATAAAAACCAGTGAAGGGATGGAGAGCGTGACTGATGGGGAATGATTAATAAGTGATTGAGGACTCGTGTGGGCAGGGGAACATTGTGTCACTGGAAAGCTGTGATGGTATGCTGGCTGGGGCACTGGGAAGGGACAGGGCAGAGCTGGGGCTTGTGCCTCCTTGGTGCTTTAGCTGCACATGATCCTGGTCCATGTGATGCCCTGCTCCCCCCAGCTGGAGGTGTCTCTTGCCCCTTCCTCCCCTTCTCCTCGCTCAGGCTCTGCTACAGATGGATGTTTTTTGGGGCTGGTTATTGCCGTTCGGCTCTCCTATGAATATCTGGCTCTTCCAGCCAGGGAAAATGGGTTTTTACACCACTCCTTTAAATTACTACTTACCTTTGGTTACCAGCAAGCCCCCAGAGCTGATAACACCAGCAGGTTGAAGCCGGGCAGCCTTGGCTGAGGGCCAGTCCCCATTTATACCGTGGACAGGTTTTTTTTTTCAGGAAGGCAGTTAAGCAGAACATTTCTCTATAAAAAGCTGCAAAAGAGATCAGAGCAGCTCTCCCTCTCCTCTTCCATCTCCTCTGCTTAGTGACCTAGAACTAAATGTTTTATTATTAGATGGGGGGAAAAAAAAAAAGAGGTAATATATATATTCAAGGCAGGTCTTTGACAGAGGGTTTTGGGAAGGCAGCTCTCTAGAGCAGGATGAGGTGATGCTTGCATGGGTCACTTGCTGAAGAGGATAAGGAGCCTGGAGCATTCTCTTCAGTGGATGAAGAGGTGTGAGGTCCCTGTAAGCACAGTGTCAGTGTCTGAGCAGAGCCCAGAGTTTGGTCATTTGTCCCTTGTAAAATCAGAATGGTGGTGTGGGAGTCACAGGACATCTGGGAGATGCTGTCCTGAGGGACAGCCAAGCCTTGTCTTGGGTGACCTGAGCTGGGGGACATAATGTCCTCCAAAATGCAGCAACACACCATCTTGGCACAATTCCTTTTCACTTCCCTCAAAGTTGTGCTGGTTTTGATTAAATACCTCATCAAACGTTTATTTTGCCTGAAAGGAAGGTTTTGTTCTTGTTCTGGGGCCTTTCGGTTATAAAAACTTCAGCCAAAATCACTTAATTAAAAATGTACTTTTCCTGCTCTGCTCGTTGGGGAGTTGTTTCGAGGCACATCCGTGCCAAGGTGCAGAATGGGGTGTCTACAGGGTAGCAAAGCCTGGATGTGCCAGATGGGAGGGAGATGGGGCTTTGGGCAGCAGTAGCTCCTCTGGACCCCCAGATGGGCTCTAAAAGCATGAACTCCCATAGAATCACAGGATATCTGGAGTCAGAAAGGATCTGTAAGGATCATCGACTCCAACTCAGCGGTGAGCAAGGATTTTTCCTTTTGGGTCTAATTTACACTCAGAGATAAAAAGCAATTCATAAAGTCACATCAGCTCAGGTCGCCAGTGGATGTGAGACCATGAGTGAGCAGAAAACAGGGCTTAATTTTAATTAAATTTCTCTTCCTAGAAGGTGCTCTGCCATTAGTCATGGCGTCCCCCCAGGCAGGTAGGGTTTTGGCTCTGTCTTCTCCATCAGTATCAGATACTCTGTAGATGACAAGCAGGTCCTTCCCCGGGCTCTGCCTTGTGTACCTCCAAATAGCTAAAAATGGCAATGTAGAGGCGAGATGTTCCTCGCCTTGCCAAGCACAGGGGCTTTATTTTTGCTCTCTCGTATCAGCTATAAACAGCTATTAGAGATTCTCCTGCAAGAGTCTACGTACAAAGCACTTTGGGTTCTGTCCCAGTTATGGAGTGGCAGAATAGAAGGAATTAATGCTGCGATGGAAAATGCTGGGGAAAGAGGTTTTTTCTGGGGGAATTGCCCTGAAAATGTGCTTTGGTTGCCTTGTAATTCTGGGTGCAGAGCCCACAGTCCCTGCGAGCTGAGGATCGTTTTCCTGTTACAGACAGCTATACATGGTACATACATGGCAGGGCAGGTGCAGTTGCAGTGCTGGGTCCTCTCTCAGCTGGGCATTGCAGCTCTTAATTGAAGAACAATAAGCAATTAAGGAATGGTCTCTCCAGGTAGCTCCTGGACATTGAATATGGCCCTGACCAAGAGCAAATGCATCCCAGACAGTGCCCAGTTGCTGATGGGCAGTAGTGGGGTTTCCTCTTGGTGCTGCCCTGGTCCAGGGCACAGGGAGAGGAGTCCAAGGCCATGCTTTGGCCACTGCTCCTTAACATCCCTGTACAATACTGTCTTTTCCATATTTCCTATCCTAATTTTCCAAGGAAAACTTTTTTTGTTTTTTGGCAAGCACTGTGCCATGGAGCAGCAGAGCTTAGCTAGAGGTTCCCAAGAGGTGTTCCCTAACTAGGTTCCATCCAGGTGCAAAGGGATGCAAGGTACTATTTACTGAGCTGGGCTGCACTGGAGATGGAGAGAGGAACAACAGCTAAAAACTGCTATTCATTTGGGACGCATTTAGTTTTCTCTCCTAAAATGTAAATGTCTCTTAAAAAAATTTACTTGCTTTGTGGCCTATGTTTGGTTGCTTGGTTCATCTTTCTTTGTCCTTTTACACCTTTTAGTGCAGAGAGGGATGGGTTGCACAGGCAGGAGGGAAGCCAGTCTGAAAAAAGCATGGTAATTTCCCCTTTCCCTTTTGTAATGGTTGTGAAACTAATAGCCAGAGCCTCTGCTTTGCAAGCAAACATCTCAGAACTGATGGATGCTGCCATTTTCCTCTGCATCACTCGGATCGTATTTTTATTTGCGCCGTACAACCTCTCCCTTCCATTAGCACCAATGTTTTTAGGTCTCATTTTCACATAAATTTTGCTGCGCCGGCTCCCAAAGGCAGCAACGCTTTCGGCTTCTCATCACGGCTGCTGTCGGCGTGTCTCGGATGAGCAGCCATCCCGCTGGGATGTGCAGATGGATGGATGGCACTGCCAGCCCTGGCACCGAGGGCGAGACAGGAAGAGACGATGAGTGAGTTGTCAGGGTAGGAGGAGGACCTGGGAGTCAGGCAGGAGATGCTCTGAAGGGACTGGGCACCAACTGCGTGTTTCTTTCTTGTGTTTCATGTGAGACGAGGACTAAGTGTTGTGTACGGGCTCTGCTTTTACATTCTTGGGATGTTAAAAAAAAAAAAGAGAAAAAAATAAAATTACAAAAAATTTACTGCAAACAACCCCCGAACAGTCTGTTCGAGCTGGAAGTCTCACCGCTCGCTTGATGTGACCTTTTTGGCTGCGGGGAAGGGAAAAGCGGGTTTGTGTTTCTCATAAATAGCATCTCGTAGGACAGCAGGAGGTGTGGAGGGAGAGCATCCCCCAGAGCGGCCCACGTGTAACCCAGTCCTGCCGTGGATTCCCACTGGGCAATGCTCCCACCTGGCAGTGCTGGCTCACCTGCTGCAGCACCTTGTCTTCCTGGGTGTGAAATTTGGGAAGTGACGGCTGTTTGGGAGGTCACTGTGTCTCTTGAGGGGTGTCTGCTGGCAGAGAGCTTCAGCCAGAGAGGCTAGAGGGGAAAAATATGTATTTTGGGGATGTGGCAGCACCCCTTGGTGGTGGGAGACTTTCTGGTGAATGTGGAGGGTCAAATTGGGGCAACAAACCCCATTTGGCAACAATCTCCAGCAGGGGCCTGTTATTGGGAACTGAGAATCGCCCAAAAAAGATTGCCCAGGTTCCAGAGCTGGTGTGTCTGCCCTGTTCCCTTCCTTTCTGTCTCTGAGAAACAATGGGAAAGGCATAAAAAGAGTGGATGACTCTTTAATCTGAAAATGGTTAGAAACGTCTTGTGTTTTGCAGGATTTCATGAAAAAACCACATTCCTTCCCTGCCCTTTTTGGCTCTCAGCTTGTTCTTTATGTCTGCCCTCCCCATAAAGCCAGCCTGTATAGTGCAGACCATCTTGAAGCCTGTGGGAATCAGATTTCCCTGGTCTGTGGGAGAGCTTACTGGATCAGCGCAGCGACCAAAACTGCGGGGATTTACCCCAAGATGAATGACTGGGTTCCACGGCCCAATTTGGTATTTTTACTGCTCTCCCCAGGCTCCAGCAGTATCGTGGGGATGAGGAGGGAGCAGGGCAGACCATCCCAGAATGGCGGAGGAAGTTTCAATGGAGATGTGTATCCAAAAAACCCCTCGGATGGGCGGTGAGGGTTTGCCCCTGGCTGGCAGGAAGGCACCAGTGATGGCTCCAGCCACCCCATGGCATGTCCCCAGGGCTGTCCCTGGGGTCTCTGTGCCTGCATCAGCACAAGGCGCTTTCCCTTTGGCAAAGCGACAGGGTAATTAATTTCAGGGCCATTGTGCTGCAGTGGCAGGCGCTGATTTATAGCCCAGGGAACAGCTTCTGGTTCAAAGTGCACATCCGTTGTGTTAATGCTCCATGATCTTTACCCCCGTGAGGAAATGGCAGAGAATGAGGAGATTATTGCCACCAGACTGGGCTCCCGGTATTACCATGATAAAGCCGGCACAGATGAGAGGTGGGCTGTGCATACAGAGCAGCTTCCCTTCCCTGCATCCAGAGCCCGGTGGCTTCCCCAAGGATGGAGCTGATGAGGGACTGTTGGTCACACAGCCCTTGCACCCAGCTGCTGCTTGGGGCCCTTTTGCTGCTTCTTCCCCTCCTCCTACCCCTCCTTCCCCCATCCCTTTTTGTCTATTTATTGTGCTGCTAAAAGACATTTTAGGAAAGGAGCATGATGGGACAGGCCAGGGGAGGAGAGCCTGGTGGCTGTCTGGCTTTTCTGGGAGCAGGGCTTTCCAAATTCCTCCTTTTCCCAAAGAAAGGAAGGAGGGGCAGGTGGATGATGAGGGGGTGTGCAGTGGGTATTGCCCATCCCTGGGCATCTCCTTCCAGCCTTGCTCCCACTAAGAGCCACCCTGACTCTCATATTTTCAGTTCAGCAGCTTTTGGAAGCTTTTTTTCTTTTCCCCATATGCAGTCTGTGAGCTGGGCAAGTCATTCCCCTGGCAGAAAAAACCCAGCTCTTTTTACTGCATTGATTTTCTGCTCTTTCCTGGGAGTGCTTTCAGCCCTGAGACCTGGTGAGGCAGGCATGCAGTGCTGGCGTCCCAGGATCTTCTGTCTGTCTGTCTTGCCTTCCCTGACTGACAAGGAACTGACTGATTCCAGGCCCACTGAAGCTTTTGAGGGTTTGGCTTTTCCCCCCTGCTGAGGATGTTTTGGCTTTTAGCAAAGGAAAGGCTGTGTTTCTGCTCAGTGCTGTGTTTGAAATAAGCCCAGCTGTGACTGAGGCTTGCCAAAAGGACTCATGGCAGGTCGTGGGATTGCTACAAGGAGTGAGTGTCACCTTTCTGGGGATCTTGGTACCTGAGATAAAACAAAAACTGTGTGGGAAACACACCCTGGGCACCCCAACACTGCTGGGCTCAGAACTGCTCCCCACAGTCACAAGAGTCCCCTACAAAGTGGTGCCTTTGCAGGGAGAAAAGCTGCACTGGCTCTTGGGGATGAGGACATGGACCTGTTGCAGGAATCTGGGCAAAGGGTGATGCCAGGTCTGTAGGCAAGATCTTTTTTGGAAACACTCATCAACCCCTTCCTGGGGTTTCATGTGGGGATGGTTTGTGGCTGTGCTAGGGTGATTTGGGGTAATTTCATCCTTATCTCACTGTTCCTCAGAAAACAGCTTCTTGTTGCACGTGGTTTGGGGCTGCCCAGCAGCAGCAGTGAGGGATCCCTGGAAGCTCCTGAGCACCTCAGCTGGGTGCAGCCAGTATCCAAACCTCAGGGATCGGTGGGCTCAGACCCCTGGGTCACTACAGCAGGATTTGGATCAAACCCTAAATATTCAGTGCCTGGAACATGAGGGCTCTGTACACTGCTGGGGTTTCTAGGTGTTATTCTAATACTAATAATTAATACAGTGATGTGTATAATCCCATGCACAGAGAGTTGAAGCGTTCCCTAAAGCTTCTTTGCATCATAAAACTCCTAATCAAATACAGAATAGATCCCTGCCCTCTCCATAGCTTTAATCCTACTTCTCTTCCAGAACTAAACAGCTTTAAATTCCTCAGTCCCATGTGTATTCAGCCGCAGAGGCAAAAACTTTGCCATTTTTAAATCCTCCCCTAGTGCCAGACCAAAATCTCTGCAAACACAGACTCCGTAATCCTCGCTAATTTATCAGAGGTGCTCCTGAATGCTAATTTTCCCGTGCTGTGCTCCTGGATCAGAATTACAATTGATTGACTATAAAATGATAATTATACACTGGGAGCTTTGCATTGTGTAAACACCTCAAATTGATTCTCCTGCCCTGCCAATTGGGAAATTCTTTCCATCACATGCTGGCTCTATCTGAGATCGAAATGATTCTGCCTTTTACAAACTTTCCTACCATGTATGGATTTTCTTGTTTAAAGCAGGCAGTGAGTGCCTTCTCCTCTGTGCTGGACTGGTGCCGGAGCAGCAGGCTCTCCCTGGAAACAGCTAGTGGAAGCACAGGTTTTCTAAGAGCTGTGGGCACAAAATAAGGTCCCTGTGAGGACTTATGGCTCCAGGGGTGACAGATGAAACAGGGCAGTGGCTTGGGTGGTTCCTCAGGCATTTGGAGGGAGCTGCTGGAGGTGTTGTGGTTGGAGTGAGCCTGCACTCTGCTGCCCCATCCACAGCATGGGCATCTGGAGATGCTCCTGTTACTTCAGAGATGGTCGCTGATAGGATAGTTCAGTCAGAAGGGACCTACAACATTCGTCTAGTCCATCTGCACTATTAAACATCCCTTTGGAGGCCGTGGCTCATCCAGGCATGTCCTTCCCAGGAATGCCCTGGTTTTCCTCCAGCCTCCCATTCCCTGTGGACACAGGTCTGCCCCATATTGAAATAGTGATTTCTGCTGCAGAAAGAAGCTCTGAACTTTAGACATTTTAAGAAAGGCTTGTTTTACATCAATATTCTGGCTATAAAAAGAATCCCACAACCAGAGTGGTAGGGAAGGGGAAAAGCCACCCTTCGATTTCTTGACACATCTGTATTTTTAGTCTCCTGCAATCTGTTTTTGGACTTGAGTGTTAGGTCCCATTTCCCGCATTTCAGGGAGGGCTCATTCTGTGAAAGCCATCAAGAGGCATCCCCAGACAGCCAAACCATCTGGAAAACCCAGAAACCTGGACAGAGCTGTCTTGAAAACAAACTTCCCTTCCCAGCCTCCTGAGTGCTGTTATTGGCCATGCCAAAGGGAACAGGAGTGATACTACTGGGATGCTCCACAGCTCTTCCATCCCAGCTGGGGGAAAGGAGAGGATTTCTCCTTCCTCTCTTAGGATGTTAATATAGCACTCAGAGGACCGCACAGCTAAATCAACCTCACAACAGCATAATTTACTTAAATGCAACATTTTTAATTTACTTAAATTCAACAGTCTTTAATGTCTGTTCAGTGGGTGCACGTGCAGCAGGAAGATGGTGCAGTGGGGGGGGGCCCGGGATGGCACCAGGGCAGCAGAGTCAGGACTGGTGCAGAGTTAATGCACCAAATCCCTGGTGTGGCCCTGCTGCTGGGTGAATAAAAGCGAGGGCAGACTCCCTTCCCCTCGCCCTCTCCTGTTTGCTCAGACCTTGCAGGCTCATGGCTATCTGTCTCTGTCAGCAATGGGAGTTGGGTGGATGGAGGATGAGCCTTGGTGGTGGGTGTCGATGTTTCAAAGCCCCTCATGTGCTCAGTGGACAGAGCACCCTACACTTGGGGCCATGGGGAGGACACCGCCACATCCCACTACCACTGGGACGAGCAGTGGCTGTGGTCTAGAAACAGAGGACCAGAAGGAGAGAAAATTAAAAAAAAGATGGAGAGGTAATTAAGTCTGGCTTATCTGCCATCCCCAGGGGCTTGCACTCGCTGGGAGGCTGCACTGTGGTCTGCCCTGCAGGCAGCGTGCAGAGTTTCAGGGAGGTTTCCTCAGCCGGGAGGGCAGGACAGCACAGTGAGGGACCTCAGGATTTCTCCAAGATAAACTGGGTGTTTTTTTTAAAGCTGCTGCATATGTCCTGAGGTGGTTTCTGTGGTTTCTTTCATTAGGTAACCACTGGGCATAGTCAAAAATAAAGCCAGCCTTACTGGGCATGGGAAGCTGCTGGGGCAGGCAGGGGCACCCAGGGAGAATCCAGCACAGGGCTGGAATGGTGGCTCCTGGGAATGTTCAAACTGGCTTTCCCCTAAGAGCAACCCCTTACACTTCTGAATTCTTGAAAATCTCTTAAATCTCTTCTTCAGTTGTATCCTTCAGTATTTGTTGGATGTCTTCCTTTTTTTTTTTTTTTTTTTTTTTGAAGCTTCTTCATCCAAATTCTTTGCTCTGTTATTCCCCCAAGGATCATGTTTGCATTTGGCAGGTAGGGATCTGGCTTGGTTAAACATAGACCTTGGTGAAGTCAAGCCAGAGGGATTGCAGAGCTCTCTGTACCTCTCTCTGCAGCTCAAAATCATCTTCCTTTCTGTCTTACCACGTAAGAGACTCGGTACACACAAATCCTGGCATCCTGCTGGCTGGCAATGGCTCTGTTCCCAGCATTTTCCTTGCAGGAGGCAGGCAAGGGCTGGAGGGCTGCACTTGGGTATTTACTGTCTTGCTGAGTGTGCAAACAGCCGTGCCCCACATGCCTGCTTGGCCGGAGGGTCTGGGAGGGGCAGATTGCTCCCATTTTGTGATTTTTGTTAGCTGGAAGAAAAATATCACTCTTTAGCAAGAATGTGTTTGTCTGTGTCACTTTGAAGCCCCAAATCCATCCCCATCCCCTCCTCTGCTTTCCCTGGGACTGCTGCAAAATCTCCTTTAGCAGTGGTGGGCAGGGCAGGGGAGAAAGAGCCCCTGGTTCCTCGGAGGCACTGAGAGAAGCATCGTGGGCAGCCTGGAGATTAGGGGAGGAATGTGAAAAATTTGGGATGAGCCTCAGAAACATGGTGCTGGCTGGCACGGCCAGGGCTCCCTTCTCCATCTGGGATCCTCAGGGCCCTGCACCAGCACAGCATGTCACAAAGTAAATTGACTTTAATCCAGTGATTGCAGCTCCTTTGGTGGGCAGATGTGGCTGGGGCAGCAGCTCCCTGCAGGGCTCTTTCTCTTTGGCTGGGTTTTTGTAGAGACCTGGTTCTGCAGCAGCACCTGGGCTCCTGTGCATCTCAGGGATGGGACCTGAGCACCCCACCACTTCATCAAGGGACCTGTTCCATCCCTGAGATGTGTTTAAATTCAACTTCATTAAGCCAAAGGTGTTAATGAAGGAACAGGTTTCCCAGAGAAGCTGTGGCTGCCCCATCCCTGGAAGTGTTCAAGGCCAGGTTGAATAGGGCTCAGAGCAAACTGGTCTAGTGGAAGGTGTCCCTGCCCATGGCAGGGGAGTTGGAACTGGCTGATCTTTAAGGTCCCTTCCAACCCAAACCTTTCTGAGATTCTCTGATTGAAGGATTGCCTGAGTGTCTGGGTTGCATTAACCTGTGCCTAATGCACATGGAGCTGCTCTGTGTCTGTCTCAGAACAGCAGAGCCATCCCAGCAGCACCAGGGTGTGCTGGGGTGTCTGCTACAAGGCCACCTGGGGTCCCTGTCCCCAGCATCCCATCTCAGCCCCACACTAAGCAAAGGCACCAGGATTTGATGGCCTTTGGGGCACTGCCTTTGGCTGGAGACCAGGATTGTGTTGTCTCGGTGTTTGGGAGTCAACATGTTCTCAGCGAAGCATTATCGCCGTAGTCAAAATAAACTGATTTGCGTACACAGTCCCTTTATTGTTACAGGGAGTTTCAGTATGTGGCCGGTCTGGTTTTCCTTTCACCTCCTTCAAATGACTCATCTTTGCACGCATCTGGTGTCCTTACTGCAGGCTAATGATTCATAAGGACAGCGAGGCAGGGAGAGCGGAGGGAGAGGAGCAGGATTGGTGCCTCCCTGGGGAGGTTCGTGGGTGACTCACGGCAAACCGCTAGGCAGGATGCGGCACGCTGGGCGCTCCGGCTTCCCAGGGAAAACCCGGTGATGGGAAGGCAGCGGGAGGCTTAGCCTGTCCCGGGAGTGTTGGCATCACCCTGGGGCTGGGGAGCGCCGGCTCCAGCCGTCACTCCTTCCCGAGCCAGTTATTCAACAGTGCAACAGCTGGAAACGCATCTTGCCTGGTATCGATGGGCATTTTAATCACCTTTAAGGAAAGATCTTGGTTTCCAATCCCTACGTGCAATTCCCTGCTTAATTCCACTGTGGGTGCTTGTCAGTGTGAGATGCCTGTTGCTCCTGGGGCTGCAGGAGTCTGTCCCTCCGGGGTTTTGGGCACCCCTGGGACTGGCAGGGAGCAATTTTGGAGACCTGGACACGCCAGCACTGCCCGTGTCCCACTGCAGCTCTGTGCCATCAGTGGGCAGGTGCTGTTTGATTCGGTGTGGGTGCTGAGAGGGTTTGCAGGGGCTGCTCAGGGATTGTTCACCACCCGAGCTCTGCGGCAAATTAAGCACAAAAATAGATTTTTCTGTTCATTTATCCAGACCAAAAGATCAGAGAAAAGCGACAGAGTGCAGGTGAGGGTGTCCAGCAGCACAGAGCTGGAGGTGCAGTGCTGAGGAGGTGGGTGCATGGCATGGTCAGCCCCAAATCAAGGACAGCCAACTCTCCAAGAAGGGAGAGCCTATAGAGTGGGTTTGCAATGCTTTGGTGCAATGAGGTGTTTCTGAACCCGTTGTATAATTTCCCCCAAACTGCCCCATTCCCAGCCCAGGAGTGAGAGAACTGGGAGGGCTCCATCTGTTCCCACACCTCAGGGAGGAGGGACAGACCCCCACAGGAGTGGGAAGAACAACTGCAGATACAAGACTCCAGCTATCTGTCACAAACTGACTTCCATGAGCAGTTAACTCACACATTGCAGGAGTCAAACAAGAGGAGCCAAGTGAAACGATGTCGTAAGCCTTTTGGGCTCGGGGTGGTTGTGGTGGGGATGAATTTGGCCCAGAGATTTTTGTTCAGCTGCATTGAGTTACTGGCCATCTGGCTCCCCGCGCTGCAATCCGCAGCTTCTCCAAGCCCATATGGGAAGCAATGTTTTTTTTCGCTGTGTATGTTATATTTCCCAGAACGTATGGCCCATACATTTAAAATATTTGAGCACTGCCTCCTGCACTAGCAGATAATCTGGAGCTGTGACACCGGAGATTTCTTTGGAGGAGAATTTATTTTGCTGTGTTTTAGGTGGCTTTAAAACATGATCCTGGGAAATGCAGAGCTGGGAAGAGAGCGTTTGGCTTTGTGCCCCGTGCCTGAGCTGGGCAGCAGAGGGGCCAGCAGTGTGGGCACTGCCTATGCCTGCTGCCTAATGACAATATTCTAATAATAATTATATTCCTTTTTTTATCCTTTGTCCATTTGCAATGGTCTGGGACCTGAATCCCTGCCAGTCTGCAACTCTCCTGCCCCGGGGTTAAACAGGGAGGTAGTACCAGGCCTGCAAAAGCATGACTGAGCCCAGGGTCCCGCCTAGCCTGGAGAAGGGGTTGGGGGGACCCTGGGCTCAGAGGGCTCCTTCTGCATTCAACAAACAAGGCACGGTTTTGCTGCACTCTGCAGCCCTGTATCCCTGAGTTTTGGAGCAGAACTGGCCCCTGCCAGGGCCAGGTGATGCTGGGGCTTGGTGCCTGCAGGAGGGTTGGGGTGTTTTATTCGTCTATTTTGCAGTGAATGTGGCAGAACACTGTGAGCATCATTCTCTGGAAGGCAATAGCTCCAGACAGGACTCTGATAAAGACAAAGCATTTAAAAA
Source organism: Margarornis squamiger (assembly GCA_035222235.1). Classification (NCBI taxonomy): domain Eukaryota; kingdom Metazoa; phylum Chordata; class Aves; order Passeriformes; family Furnariidae; genus Margarornis; species Margarornis squamiger. The sequence continues at coordinate 12,526,808 of JAWWTY010000035.1, read as the reverse complement.
TGTGCTTGTGGCATAGTTTTATACCCAAAATACATGGCAGTGCACTGTGCAGCTTAATTGCAAGTGAATGATATCATATTACTTTGAATATATGGGCAGCTTAGTTTATGAAATGTATAACTCATCCAGTGTATGGAAAACCAATACATCTTCCATATGGGCAACAAATCAGAGATGATTATCCCTGGGGAAAAAAAATGGCCATGCTGTATTGAGTATTTTGACTTGGAGTAGACACAAGTTTTCATTCCTGCTTCATGACTAAATTTCCTAAGCTGAACAGTCAAATAAAATGATCTCACTCCCTCTCTGTGCCATGGCACAGCTTTGCGGGGAGCTGTTTGCTAGAGCTTGAGCAGGCTGGATTCCAGCTTGGGGGGAGAGAGGGAGCATTGTCATCAGCCCCCAGGTCATGTTTGGTCAAGGGCAAAGGGTTGCTGGTGACTTCGTGCTGGGTTTGTGGCTCCAGCACACTGGACCTTGCTGGTGCCTACCAGGGTGAGCCAGCCCTGAGAGCCACATGCTGGGAGAGGGTGAAAGGTGAGAGCTGAACTCCCATAAACCAGCCAAGCCCTTGGGTGAGGATGTCTTTCCCCAAAGAGTGGGAGATGCTGCAGGGTGCAGGCTGTGCCCTGCTCACCACCTCCAGTATCAGCACCCAGGGGCCACAGCCACTCGGACACGGTCCCTCCGCCTGGTACCGGCTTGTAAATATGTCAAGCTCAGGAGATGATCTCGTTATGGGAAGATTATGCTAATGAAATGTTTCCTGAGATCAAACTCATTTTGTGTTCAAAAGCATTAAAATAAATGGCTTCTAATTGAATCTTATAAACGGTCCCCTCCTGATAATGAGCTGCTATTAATTATAATTGAAGGAAGGCAGAACGTAAACACAGCGGCAGCGCAGGGGGAGGTGATAGCACGCTGGGGGCAGCTCCGTGCTGCCCGTCTGTGAGGGGTCCTGACCTTCCCCTCCATCCCTCCCATACCACTGGTACCGTGGTCCCTGGGGTGATGTGTGGGGACATGGCCAGGGACATCATCAGCCACCTGGGGACATCCCAGGGGACCCTCTTTGGGTCTTTGAAGAAGAGGGAAAGCAAATGTGTGCACTGAGCTGTATGCGCCATCCTGCAGCCTTTAAAATCTCAGTCCTTTATTACAACTATTATTGTTATTATCCTTTTTCCCTTTCCAAAGGCCCAGGTCCCTGCCAGGCACAGCGTGTGCTGTCCAGCCGGGGTGACCTCATCTGCTTCGAAGCAGAAAATGGGTATCTGAGCTCAACCAAAGAAAATTTACAGGAATTCATCTGTCAACAGGGACGTTTCCATTTAATAAGTGCTCAGTTTGAGATCACATTAGCCCTTCAATTATTTATACTCTGAAATTGTACAACTTCTCCGTTCAGGTCTAAAAAAAGCAGCAAATGTCTTTTGCTTTCCCTCCACCTGAGCCCATCAGCTGAAACTCAGTGGGAACGTGGCAGGCATCCCTGGGGGGTGCTGGGGGGTGACAGGATTGTGACAGCAAAGGTTTGGGTGCTGTGAATACAGGCTGAGCAGAAAAACTCACCGAGGGTGCTCAGCCCTGGTCTGCTTTTTGTAAAGGGTGCCTGTGGCTGTGAGCTGGGGTGCTCTAGGGGGGTTGGAAACCAGCACTGGGGCTCCCTTGGCACATTCCTCCTTGCTTTTCCTACTTTGTTGTTGCTATTTAAAGCACTGCTCCCTCCGGCATGCCTCTTCCCACACGGTTGTCCAGCACAGAGATGGTAGGTGGGTGGCACGATCCAGGCTGGGATTTGTTCTGCCTGCCAGGCTAATGCCCCTGCACATCACTCCGGAGTCACTAATGGCCTTTGCTTTTATGTCTCATCTGCTCGAAGGGATTAAAAGGGAATAATTAAATAGCCAGCAATACAGTCATCGATAAAATCACCCTGGTAATGATGGAAAAAAGTACCACCAGGAGAAGACAAAGCTGTGCTGGGCTGTGCACAGCGAGGGAGGGCTCCACAGCCGCCGTGTGTTGGCAGAAATCATTAAGCTGGGGCAGGCTGTGCCCGAGGAGCAGCGTGTCCCCTGGGCACGCCTGGTGTCCGTGCATTTACTGCTGTGAAATCAATGAGAGCGACTCAGATTTCCCAGCCAGAGTGAGCTGGCTATTAGACAGCACTAATGCTATATTTAAAAATATGCTCATCTGGTGCAGTCAAGGGGAGAGGGAGGAAAATTCCCTGGGAAAGGGGATCGCTATCTTCCCTGCCTTGGTGTGCCTGTTGCTGGCAGCATCATGTCCCCAGGGTCCTGCAGCTCTGATGAAGGGGGACAGGGGTTCTGCAGTCTGTGCATGGCCTAAACCTTCCTGATGTCAGCAGCAAGGGCTGTAGGGAGTAAATCCACCGGTTCCACAGAGGGGAGGGTGTTAATTCAGCACAGGGGATGCTCACCTGGTTATAACATGGGGTGAGGAGGGCCTGTTGGAGGATTCAGGGGAACGTGGAGTGGTGGATGTGATTTCAGAGGTCAGCTTGATGTTGCTGTTGTATTGTTGTTTCCAATACCCAGAGGGGCCACTTTGGGCTGCCCAACTACTTGATGATTTTGTGGGGATTAGGGGCTGGGAAAGAGAGGGCCAAGGCCAGTGACACAAGGACATGTGCTGTTCCTTTGTTAGGATGCTCAAAAACCTCTTGTGCAAAGTTCTTGTGATTAGAAGTAAAAATCCCCTTGGGTTAAATTTTGCTCTGTTCCAGCACTGATTCAAAACCACCATGAACTTTTGCTCAAGGTCTGTGCATGAAATAAAACAAGCTCTGTGAACCCAGGGGTGCTTTCTGGGTACTTTCCCACTCAACACGACAGCGCATGTTTATTCTCCCAGCAGTCTGAGGATAAGGCACTGTCATTTTTGTCCTCTAGTCTGGGTTGAATACCTGGCTTTCTGGGCACTGGGATGGGGGAAGCCACCGAAGTGACTTACACCTTTGTCTCTGGGGCTGGTAGGGATTCCTCCACTGTTGTATAGCTGGGAAGGCCAGCACTAACGTGCTAATTAGATTTAACACCCCATCTAGGAAAGTGGCAAATTAGCCAAAGCATTAGCGTTAACCCCACAATGGGGCTGGGTTTCTGCGTCCCTCCCAGAGTGATCCAGGAGGCAGGAGCACAGCATGGATCACTGGCACAGCTTGCCACAGGGAAAATCCCAAGGTGTTGGTGTGCATTAAGCCTCTTGCTCTACTCTTGACACCTCCTAATGCAAATTCCTCTGTCAGGATGAAGATCTCCATCCTGAATCCCTTTCCATTTTTCTTGGTGAATGGATGTGTGTGCATGGCAAGAGGGGGAGAGGAGGGCAGGACCTAGTGCTGCTCACAGGGATCCCCATCACAGTTATGCCATGGGGATAATCAACCACTGAGGTTCCTACCCAGCTCTCAAAGCTGCCCCAGCTCCTGGGTGGAAAGCATGGAGACCCCTCTCCAGCAGCACCCCCACCCTGGCAGCACAAACAGGAGACATGGGAGGTTTTTTTAAGCAGCACATAAAATCCCGTTGTGCACTGAATCAGCTGCTCATTTCAACAAGATGTGGCAGGGACGGTAATTGTATGTTGAGTGCTCTCCGGTTGATTAAGAACATATTTATTGAAGTTTATCTACTGTAATATGTATAAGTCTCTTATTAGATAATTGCTAAACCTCAAACACCTGTTTAACAGATCATATATATACCCCATTACATAGTTGTTAAACCACATTGGTTTTAATTCATCAAATGTGAATGTGAAATCCATTCTAAATTAAATTCATTTTGAGGCACTTTAAAGGAGACATTCTCTCCCTTCCTTTCTGCAGAGGGGATATGAGCACAGTATTTCCTGACAGCAATGATGTTTCAAGACAACTCTGCCCTCCAAATGTCCTTTTTTTGGGCAACCAACTCATTGGAGATATGCAAAAAAGGCACTCAAGTGTTTTCATAAAAAAACAGGATTGAAAAAGTTGGTTGTTAAACCCAGGGACGCCTCAGGATGATCTCGTTTGCAGATGTCTGGGGGAGGGAAAGGGCCAGGAAGGGGATAGGTAGTAGGGCTGTGTATGAGGATGAGGGTGGCTGAGCCAGACCCTAAACTGAGGTGGTTTACTTGCCTCTGTTGCTTTTTTGCTCCAAATCAGCAAATTCCCATTTCAGCCTTGAAGTGCCACTGATTCACACCCCTGAGAGGGCACTGGTGCTGGGCAGCCCAGTGGTGCTGTCAGAGCCCTCTGTCCATCCCACCTGGAGAATTAGCCCTGAGCTTTTATTTAGTGGGTTTAGAGCCCTTAATTCCCCTGTCTGGCCCTGCTCTCCTTGAAGCTGGGCAGGGCAGTGCTTGTCCAATGTGCCCCCTGTGGATGGGGTGAATCCCACTCCCCACAGCCCCTTGTGCAATGAGAGGTCTTTGCTCGTCAGAGATGATCCTTTGTTTTCTTCTCTCTTTATTTAATCGTCCCACGGGGGAATCATTGAGTGCCCTTCATTTTGTGATGCAGAACTGGTGTTGACATGCTGCTTTATTAGATGAGTAAGGGTAAGGCCCTTGGAGACGCTATTTAAATAAGGGAGAAATCTTGCTGCTGGGATAAGAAAGAACAAATACACACTGGGCTCTGGTAACTCGTTTATTTCCATCCCAGTCCTGTGAAAAATTTTGCCAGCATGGTTATTTGTGCATCTCTGCAGCAAACTGGGCTGAGAAGATGCAAAGCCTCCATCCTGCTGTGGACACATCCCTGCAGGGATGCATCCTCCATCCCTCTGTAGACACATCCTGCAGGCACACATCCCTCTGCAGAGGAAGACAATTGGTCTCCATCTCCATCTTTGGGGGATTTTATAGCAAGACATTTATTATCAACATCAGGCTGCAGCCTCATGACCTGAGTGGGTAGTGCTTCATCTGCTTTTCCTTTTTTTGGATCAGGCAGTTCATCATGTCCTTCTTACTGGTAGGGACTGGTGGGTTGGCTCAGGGGCTTGAGCAGAGCAGGGAGTGGGTGCAAGAAGGGACTGTGAGATTGGGAGACCCCAACCCAACATCACAGTTGCTGCATATCTTGTTGGTTTCTGTACAAAACCAGTTCATCCAGGGGTTTCTGCCCTTCCTCCCCTGCCAGCTCCCTGGGCAGTGAGAGGGGCAGACTGGCAACCAGCTCTGCTGCAGCCCCTGCTCAGAGTCATCCAAGATGCTTTATCAAGGGTTTTGGCTCCAAAGCCAACATAAATCACTCTGTTGGCAGGCTCTGCCTTTCTGTCTCTGCCGTTATTTTCTGTTCGTGATAAAACAATGTGGAAAGGAAGCACGCAGGCCAAGGGGAGGGGGAGCAGAAACAAGATCCCTTATCTAATGCATGCCTGAGCTGCTCAAATGTTTCTGTATCAGCAATTATTTTGCCTGGCTTTGGGTTTTCACAAAGCTCTTGAGTCTTGCAAATGCGGTCGGAGATCACGCTGGCAAGGCACAGACCCAAATTCTTCCCTTCTCTCTGAATCTCTCAGTAACCTTTAGATGAGACCCGTGAAACATCTCACGTGCACAGCAACACTGAGGAAATGAGCAGGAAGAGAGAATTTGCTGGGATCTGGGGAGATACCCAGCACCTCCAGCTCTGCCCCAGAACCCCCAGCACTGGCTGTCCCAGCCTCTGCTGGCTGGAGTCAGAAAAAAATGGGAAGGATCAGGCACCTTGAGGTTCCTGACTGCTGGGAGTAGAGTATATTCCATGCAAACAACTGGAAATGCACTCTGTGTTAAGGCATTGCGCTCTGTGGAGGTTTGCACAGTGAGTAAGCATTATAGGGATGGTGTCTGTACACAACCCATGGCTGGTGGCCCAGTTGCTTAGAGCATGAGCTTATAAACTTCTTGCTAAGTAGAAAGAAAAGGGGAAAAAACCACTTTACTATTAATAGAAAAGGAATAGTATCTCTTAATCTATGTCTAAAACCCCCTTTAAAGCTGTACATATTTCCTATGTTTCAGCTAAAGCAATATCCAGTGCTCAGAAAAGCAATATCCCCAAGCTCTGCTCTAGCTCTCATGTTGATTTTGATATTTTTAATATCACATCCAGACAACAGAGCCTGTCAACCACCATGCGAAGCGTTCATTTAACTAAGCCAATTTAAAATGTGTAGCAATTATGAAGAGATGGGCTCAGATGAGTCAATTTGTCTCAAGTGTTTTCTAGCTGAACTTAATAATATCGGAGATGTGAGAGAAATTGGAAAAAAATTCACCCTCTGTGTTCAATTCTTTTGAGAAGTCGAAATACCTAATTCACTCTGGCAAATGATAAATGTTCCTCCCCTCTTCTAATTACATCTTGCCTTAGTCACAGCGGTGTCTAGTAAATCTCCTTTTGAGACTATACACATCACATACGGTCCTTGGTTTAAAAAAAGTAGGAAAAAAGGAAGAAAAAGGAAGAAAGGAAAAGTTCTTTATTAGATTTTTTATTTTTTTTTTGTAAAGAGCAATTCATTGTGCTCACAGGATCTGGAATTGGCTTTTCATGTTGCTAACCCCCTTCATTGGCACTACTCTTTCATGTGTCACATCCTAAAAAAACCCTGAAGTTTGACTGAAAAAAAGAGGCGTGGTGGTGTATGGAAGCTGTTGGGTGGGTGTCCCTGTGGGGAACTTTATAAGCATGGATGGGAGGGAAAGCACATGCACACACATTGATTTTAGTGTTGATAGTGGTTTAATTGCTGGGACAACTAAGCATTTGCACACCTAGAAGATGCACTTTGTTCATGAGCAGTGCCTGTGGTTCACTGTAGGTGCAGTTGTTCTCCCTTATTTGAAATAGTTGCTGGTTCAAGACATGTTAAATTTTAAGTTTCCCCAATTAAAAGGAATTTCAAATTATTCAAAATAAATATTCCAGTGTAATAGCCATTTTTGTCTCACTGCTTGCCAGGAGGGAACCATTCCATCCCCTTCAGCAGCACAGGAGCAAAGGCCAGTGTTCCCCCTGAAATCCCCATGGCCAAGCCCTACCCATGGGCAGCCCCAGTACCTGCACATCTGCCTGCAAAAAAATCTCCCATTTGCATTGATTTAAAATTGCTTTGGGCTAAAATGCCCTTTAGCAGTGTCATTTATCTTCCTAATCTCTTGGTTGCCCGGAGATAGTCTCCGTTATACCGTGGTTGCAAAATTTTCCAGCTAACACGCTGCTTTTAAAACATTTGTGTGGTTTTGTTGCCCTGAGTGGGTGGGAGGTGGGATGGTACAAGGGCAGCCCCCACACAGAGATGAACTAGCAGGCTAAAAACAGATTAATTTGATTTCCCCCGAAAAACCTAGATCTGAGTCTTTCTGGTGGGCTTTGACAACAGCTGTGGGCTGAGGAGCACCCAAAGAGTCCAGGGAGGAGGGGTGGGATCCCTTCCATGGGGCTTCCAGCTGTGTGTGTGCTTCTGGTCTGACCTTTTCTCTCAGTGTGGCCACAAATATGAACAATGCTTCTTCTCAAGGGTATCACCTGGAATGGCAAAAATTAATCGCAAGCAGAGATTTACAACTGGATTGAACAGCTGGTTATTGGGGAATGGCTCCAACTGGTATCCACAGAGCTGGTTAGTGCTGGAGGCAAAGGGGAGGGAGAGGAATGCCACACCAGCCCAGCTGCAGGGGGGACTCTGTTGGGGGTCCAAGTGGGTTCTTCTGACTTGGAAAGAGTCTCCAGCTCTCCCTGTGTGCCCTGCCCTCACTGCAGGCTCTGAGCTGCAGGAAGGCTTCTCCTTGTACCCGAGGGTGGCAGTTTGGTCATCTCAGAGGGGCTGCCAGCACTGAGATGGCTCTTTTTGCTTTCTTTCTTTTTTTAATCTGGCAAAATAAGGCTTTCAGGAAAGAGGGACATAATGAGTCCAAAGGCTTGTCTTCAGCACTGCAGCTCCCCACTGGCCATCTTCCCTCCTGCTCAATACATACAACCTTGCTAAATATATATATGGCCCTGCTTAAATGTGTACGGCCACACAGGTTGTGTATTGAGAGGCCCCGTGGCACTGCCATGGGCTACGGCTCTTTGGAGATGATCACATCTATACTCAGCTGCTGAACTCCCTGCCCATCACCTTCCCACTCTTCTCTCCAGCCCCAGCACTAGGAATAACCAGCATTCCTTCAGGAAGGAGAAAAAAGGGATAACAGCCCTCTGGTGCTGCAGAGGAGGTGTGGTGTGCCTGTCCCAGTGCCCTGCCCTCCCCTCTGTGCCATGCAGGGTGAGCCACAGTCACACGTGAAAGGGGCCCTGTGTTTCCCAACCCACTCTGACACGGCCAGCTCCGATCTGAAGCCGGAGACAGAAAAGAGGTTTAGAAATCTGCTTAGAAGTCTGGCTCATTAATACCCTGCCCAAAGCTTTTATCAAATAATTAGCTTTTGTGTTGCACTTCCCAGTCAGCAATAAATAAACAAAGATGCAGATAAAGTGAGCATTAGGCTTAAGCCATGCTTTTGGAAACAGCTCCTCTGACCCTGTTTGAGGACACTTCTTTGGGTCCTGGGGCTCAGCTGCTGACCCCTTGGCATAGGGCTGGTAAGAGGCACAGGGATTTGGGTGACTCTTCCTGGATTTGGCAGACTGGGTGAGTCCTGCCTGCCTTGATGTGATGGAGTTTTGATCCAGGTGATGCTGTGTGTGCTGTCCTTGTGGACATCCAGCAGTTTGGCAGGAGGGATGCTCAGCGTGGTGGTGGCAGTGACTGCATTCTCCCTGCATTTACACTGGTGTCTTGGGTTTGGTCCCCACAGTTGCTGGGGAAATGACAGACCATCATGTAACTCTGTTTGATGGGAGAGATGGGAACATCTCTGCTGCTCCATGATGCCTCCATGCTGGGCTCAGCATGAGCTCAAATGGGCACTGTGAGGCTGGTCAGTGATGCTTGCTGTCCCCCCTACCCTTGGGACATCCCTTCTGCCACTGCTCCCCACCACCATCCTACAGCCATGTGGTGGATTGAGCTGGGACTGTGAATGTGCCGAAGCTGCAGTTGCTATTTGGACTGTTTATCTTGTTTGGTCTAATTATGCCAAGAAAGTCATTATAATTTTATGCTCTTTGGATTAACGTTTTTGCCCAGGGCCCCATAATTAGTCTATGGTTTGTAGCTTAATGATTCTGAGCACAGTCAAGGCAAACTTTCTAACTGTAAATCAGGGGATTTGGAATGTGGGGACTGACACCACAGCAGATCTTCTCAAGAAATAAGCATTTATTTCCCTGTTTATAAGCTGGGCATTCAGCTGCACGGCACCCATGGGCTCCTGCTTCATTCTAAAGCAAACAAGATGCTGCTGAGGAATTGCAATGAGCCCCAATCCTCTTCTGAGCCTCTCCCAGGATGTCTCCTCTGTTGTGGGGAACCCATGGGGTGTTACGCTATGGGGGTCTCTGCCCTTCACCCTCTCACCTCAGTGCTGCTGCACAGCTGTCCTGCTTAGGGGAGCACAGAGCATCACTCAGGTGCCCAGGGAAATGGGATCCATTGCACTCCTGGAAATTTGCCCAGCTCTCTCTGAGGGCAGGCAATTTGGATAATGATAATCTCTCCTTTAGCCTCAGCTATTAGTAGCTTTAAGCATCTTTTCTTTCTTGATATACAGTGGCCAGGAATGTCTGTGCTAAAGCAGAGCAACTCAGCATGTGGGGCTGGAATTGGAGGTACGGTCCACATTTGGAAGGATGGCAGTACCTCCACCCTTACCATGGAGTTCATTGATAGCTTAAAGAACATGGATATTCTTGATATTCTAAGGAATATCCAATGCAGAGATCTCCTGCAAACCTGTATCTCCACCCCCTCAGATCTTTTCACTGAGGGGTATTGATGGAGCCAGAGAACCCAACTCCTCCCTGGCATCCATGGTAATCCTCCTGTTTTTTTATTTATCACTCCTTGGGCTGGGGATAAGCTCAGAGCTGCACGAGCTGCTGAGCAGGCAGGCTCCTGTCAGCTTGACTTGACAGATTGTTTGGGTCGAATCAGAAGCTCCCAGGAGAGTTTTGCAATTTCTTTTCCCCTGGAAAATGTCATTAATTCATTGCCAAATTGTTAGCAGAATCAGGGTCTCTGGTTTTAACTGGAGGACATTCTCCTGATAAATGTCATGGCTTTCCTTGAGCAAAAGTCCAGGGGAAGGGTAAAGAGCCAAAGCTCATTTCTTGCAGCACTGGGTGTCTCATCAGTCATGTTCAGTTTCCACAGAGAAGTTTTTCCTTGGAGCCCATGGCAGGCTGGGAGAAATGCATGGAGCCTTGCAGGGACTCCTGCTCAGGAAATATCACTGTCCCGGGGCAGTTTTGCCCCATGAAGTTGCTCCTGTGCTCACAGCAATATTCACAGAGGTGTAAAAAGCTCTTTGCACCTAAAGTCTCTGCACTCTGCATGGCACCGCGGCTGCTGTGGAGGAGCAGCACATGCCAGTGCTGCAGCCCCTGGAATGGCTGGGGGAACAGCCACAGTGGGGTGGGCACTGCTCTTCCCCACGACAGGTGGGCTGCTCTGAGTGGATGGTGAGTGTGAAGTCTTCAGCAGGAGAATAAATCGTGGTGAAGTGCATGTGAAGAGCAGCGTTTTGTGCCGGGGTGATTAAATTTTCATGCCGTTTTCACAAGGCTGTCTTAAAAAACAAAGCATTCCATAACCCAGAGAAGGGATGCAGGGAAGGGAGAGGTGTCTTGCTTCACTGCCAAGTCTTAACCTCAGGGTTTTCCCTTTTATCTGCCAGGGAAGATGGACTTCCTGATGCCTGAAACTGGGTGCTGGACTGGGGTTAATTTGTGCTGGTGTCATCACAGTTCTGCCAGCACTCAGCGTTGGGGCCACAGCACAGTGGTTTGGAAGTGGGATGGAGAATGAGCTCACCCATGGAAAGGAGCCAGCCTGCACAAGTGGTGGGGAAGCATTTTACACCATCAAAAAAGCCATGCTATTTAAAATTCCTCCCCCCCCCAAGCCCTGGGCTGCAGCCCAGGAACTGGCAGGGTCCTGGGATGGCCATGTCCAGCGTGGGAGAGACTCCCAATTGCTGACCCTCACAGTCCCATATGTGGTGTCTCCATAAGGCATCACGAGTTCTCACTGTCTTTAGTCCACAGTGACTGAAGCGTTTTTCTCCTGCATATTTTGCTAAGGGTTAGCACTGTGCTGAGCTCTGCTGTCTCTCATTCCAGCGGTGGCTGCATTTCAGGAAGCTAATGAAGTGCTGATTTTCCTTAATTGGCCTCTCGAATTTGCTGATCGCTTGTAAGGATCTCAGGTTAAAGAGAAAGCCGATGCCTCTTATTATTGGTGCTGTGTTCCATGGCCGGGGCACACGGAGAGGAAGGTTTCAGTGCACAAGCTGTGTTTTCTGAGGTCACCTGTGATTTACTGTCCCCGGGTGCTCACCGGGACAGTGTGGTGTCCTTCAGGCAGCGAGACCAACATACAGGGGTCAGACTGATTTGTGGAGGTGCCTCTGTTGTTAAGTGGGTTTCCTGTGGCACAGCCTCCATCAGCCTCCAGCAAAGAGCTGGGCATCACAGCTGTCCCCAGCCCTGATAGACACAGGGGAGCAGCTGGGAGGTGGGACATGGGGCTGGTGCTGGGCTTATGGTCATCCACACATGAGCTGCAGCAGAGACATCAAGGCATGGGTGCACAGGGAAGCTCGGAAGGAGTGCATCACACTTGAAAACACACCAGATAAAAACACTTCACAGCAGTGATGAGCTGCCTCTGTTTGCACTCACCTTCCTGCTGCATCCAGAAAGACGTCCTGGCACAGAGCCCCGGGGGGAGGACAGTGCCTGCATTTAAGGATGACATTGGGTGTAGGGACCTGGTGAGCTCCCAACCGAGCGAGCTGTATCATCAGTCGCTTCAAATTAATGAGAGGCGACATGGAAAGGGCGCTGTGGCTCTCTCCCTGCCACGCGCCGGCTGCGTGGCAGCTCCTGACGTGGGACGTGCTCCACTGTGGCACCATGTGTGGGGACGTGTGCTGCCACCAGCCTGCCCGGGAGCCCGGCAGCAGAAAGGCATTAATAACCTTCCCCAAGCTGAGTGCTGGCGAGCGCGCATCGCTCTGGGAGGATGCACAGGGCAGCAGCCCTTCACTGCTGAGCCGAGTAATGTGAAGAGAAGGGCATTTAGTGTTTCAGGGATGGTGGCAATTGCACTGCAGAGCTCCCAGCTTCGCTGCAGCATGAGAAGGAGGAGACAGGGGCTTGTGTCGGGGGGGTAACCCTGCCCTGCACCCCACAAATGCCGTCCCTAGCCTGTCATGCTGCCCCAGGCTGTGTCAGCATAGCTCCTGCTTGTCTCCAGGGTGCATGGAGCCTTGCAGTGGTGGGACTTGGTTTGGGGAAGGATGTCAGCGTGTCATTGCGATAGGAATAGTAATTTTACGGGAGGGGTGAGGTCGGATCTGTAGCCTTGGCATGGGTTCTGAAAGACGTCCTTCTGCTTGGCAGTGCAGGGCTGGGTGGGGAGAAACATGCTTAACCAGCATGGAGTGGGGAATCTGTTCCTCCCCAAGCTCAGCTGGGTAACAGCGTCTTTGGGGAAGGGCAGTGGTCAGGAATGTTGCCTTCCAGTGGTGAGTGCCATAAAAAATTATGTTTGTGCCACCACCACGGAGCAGCCCAACTGGCTGACAAAAGAAATCCAAGGCCCACATTTCATTCACAGTAACTGCCCATCCTGGGAAGTGAGTTTCGGGAGGAATCTGGTGCATGTGTGAGTGCAGAGGAGCCCTGCGGGCGGCTGAGCAGCTGGAGCCTGGCCCAAGGCACAGCTGCGGGGAGTTAAGTTACTCGGCTTCCAAAATTACATTTTTCTGTGGTTCCCTCATTTGAATGAGGAATAATGTGGATATTGTGAGCAGAGCCTGTCTGGGAGCACTTGGAAAACCAGACCTATGGTGGGTGCACTTGTGCTGCTGGTGGCACTTTGCTGGGTTGGTGGGGGCATGGTGGAGACAGTGGGTGGGAGAACATCCCAGCTGCATGCCAGACCCTGGGTGGAGGCAGGAATTCAGCTGGGCACTTTGCAGGGAACGGAGTCTGGGATTAGAAATCTGGATGCCAGCTTCACACACAGGGCCAAAACCAGAGCAAACCCTCAGAATGTCCCCTGGGGATGTCTAAGATGTTTTGGGAAGAAAAGAAGCATGGAAACATTCAATGCCAGGGATAGTGCAACTGCAGCGATGCCCCAAGCTGCTGTGGAAAAGAGCCCTCACACAGAAAAGGGAGCGAAGCCATGATGTGACAAAAGAATCTCTGCACACGTATCATCCCCAGGCATAAAGAGGACATGCTTTTGCAGTGCCCGGGAGGGCATCAGCAGCAGCAGGGATGTTGCCTCAGAACAAAATGATTTTGTAGATGGATTTATACAGCTTAATCTCCAAACTCCGTGTTCTACATGCAGTAGCCCAGCTTTACATCTGACAGGCTGCCAGCCCCCCCAGGCCCATCCGGGACAGGTTCCTCCACACAAACCAGCCGGGCTGTGCTGACGGAGGCAGAACCCCGTTAACAGGGCATTCAGCATTTCTGTCATTCCAGAGATGCCTGCAAGGTTTCAGCCAGAGCAAAGGCAGCCATGTCAGGGAAACCAGCACACAAATACTTCTCATTCCAGGCCATAACCCAGGCTTATTTTAACTGCTCCATGCCCATTTTTATCCTCTCACCAGCACAGAGCCCATGGGAGGGTCCTGGGCTTCACTTGGTGATATTGAGCTGGGGGGATGTCCCTGTCCCACTTCATGGATTACTTCCACCTTCAAGGATTGCTTCTTCCTTTTGAATAAGGAGACCCACATGGGGACATCAGTGGGTGCCTTCCCCATCACTTTGGGCAGTGCCTGGTGGACAGGAGCCAGGGAGGTGTCTGCACCCCATTACTGGGTTCACAGCTCAGGGTGTTGGGGCAAAACTCTCCACCCAGGAGTGGTCATCATCTGGAGCTGGACACAGGGTGGAGGCTGGGTTTCTAAATACAGCAATTTCTTCTTCCACTTCCTGCATTCCTAACCACTTCTTGATTCACAGTGTGTTCCCATCCTGCCTGGGGACCTGGCTGCTCCCCTGGGTGTACCATGTGTGTCTTGATCCTAATGAGTGTTTCCCAAATATTTGTGGTTTACCCCATGCTGTAGCAAATACAGGTCCTTGGTGATAAGGGATCACAAGATGATGGATGAACTTGAGCTCAGTCTTGCCTGGATCAACCTGTTGGCTGTGCCCAGGCTGTCATCAAGAGGGCCAGGCAGGGGCACTGAGGCTGTGCAGAGGGTGTAGATACTCCAGAGGACCATGGCTTTTGAAACCAAACCCAACAGCAATAAATGTCCACCACAGGCAGAGAGCTGTGAGGCGGGGAGGAGGTTCTGGTCCCCATGCAGAGCAAGTGCTACCACTTCAAAATTAAATGCAGTTGCCATAGAAATATTAATTGGGAACAAAATCTGAAGATGACACTTAAGCAGAAGATGGAGCGTTAGGGAGAGATGAGGACAGCGATGAAAATAGAACAGTTAAAAGGAGAATTCTTCAAAGGAAGTATCATGTAGGTGAATATTTAATGCACTATCAGCAGGTCACCACGTCAGCGATGCTTTTAATGTTGTAGGGCAAAGGATGAGAAGTGCTTGCTGGAGGACGCAGCACCCTCATCTCCAGCCAAGGTCAGCAGGCACTGGAGGGGCATTCTGAGGATGGATCCTGAAAGAGCAGCAGGTTTCTGCTCTTGCTTGCAGCAGAACTGGGGTGTGGGGCCCTGCCTGGTGCTGGCTTTGCTAATGGCCCCATCCTCTGTGCTGCATGTTGTGCTCAGTGGCTGGTTTGCAATCAACCCATAGCCCCAAAGTCAGATGAGGCACATGATGGACATCCTTCTTGCAGTCTGGATTCTCTGCTTCTGGGCAGAGACTGGCAGGATGTTCCCAGCCAGTACGTGGCGAGGTCTGAGCCTCCTCTGGGGGACATTTGCATGGAGAGCAGTGAAGAGCTCCCAACCCTGCCAGACAATGTGGGGGAACCGGCTCTTTCAGTCCCTCTTGCCACCAAACCGTTGCTTGGCCTGTGTTTTTTGAGAATGTGGCAGAAACACCCCTAAGCAGAGAGGTGTTTTGAGGTGAAACAGGGCTGGTGCAAGGCAGAGTGGCATCGAAGTGCCCCACTGAGCAGAAGTCCTGTTGAGACCCTTCTACAAAGGGCACACAGAGCTCTCCAGGGAGAGAAATGCTGCTGGGTCATTTCTTGTGGTGGCACTGTTATCTGTGGGAAAGAAGAAAAGGAAATTCTGCAGAAAAATCCTGATTTCATTAAAAAAAAAAAAAAAAGTAAAAAAGTAGATGATGGTAACAACCAGCCCTTCATTTAGGCAGTGTCCATCCCAGTGAGAGGGGGGCAGCTCCATCCTGACACCCCACCATGTGCTCAACTCCAACCAAATAAGCACCAGTTCCCCTTTTCCCCAGAGAAGATACTTGCTCTCCAGGCTGTTATCAGTGTTACATCCCTTTCATCCCTCTGCTTTGGAAAGGTGTCTCCTGGGGGCTGTGGTGTGGGATCTGTATTCAGATGGGGATGGGGATGGAGCATCTCATGCAGGACCCACAGTGGCGGTGGGTAGTGACCATATGGAATCAGGGAAGGTCCATCCACCATCCCAGCACCCTGCCAGAACAGCAATGCAGGGAGACAGCGTGGGGCTGGCAGCTCTCCTGCCCTCACCTCTCCCTGGTGGCAGGCAGCCCAGAGGGAGCAGGACAACTGCTACCTGGCAGGGTGCATCCCTCTCCACCAATCTTTCCACTTACAAGGAGGGAGGATTACAATGAAGTCGTACTTTTCCCATGAACCACCTCCCACTGTGTTATGCTCTGAAGTTAATTGCAAATGAGGAGATGGAAATAGCTTATTTTGACTTTCCTTAAACAGTACTTCATTGAATTTTTTTCCTTATTTTTTTTTTCTGTCTCGAGAGGCAGGCCTGTGTCTATGGAAAAATAGCAATTATTTCTGTAATTCCCTAGAATTAGTGGAATTAGTTGAATGGGTAATATTTGACGTGAAATGCTGATTAGAAATATACTTGATGTGGAAGCACCATGTGCATCGTGGTGGGGCACTGGGGGCTTCTCCTCCATCCCAGGGCACCACAAAACTCAACATAGGTTTCTTGGAGAAGAGTCAGAGATATCTCAGTTATGGCCACAAAGATGCTGAAACACCTCTCCTAGGAGGACAGGCTGGGAGAGCTGGGGTTGTTCAGCCTCGAGAAGAGGCTTTGAGGAGACCTTAGAGCCCCTTTCAGTGCCTAAAGAGGCTACAAGAGAGCTGGAGAGGGACTTTAGGCAAGGGGGAATGGCTTCAAACTGAAAGAGGGTAAAGTTAGATGGGAAATTCTTCCCTGTAAGGGTGGTGAGGCCCTGGCACAGGTTGCCTAGAGAGGCTGTGACTGCCCCATCCCTGGAAACACTGAAGGCCAGGTTGGACAGGGCTTGGAGCAACCTGGGCTAGTAAAAGGTGCCCCTGCCCATGGCAGGGGGTGGAACAAGATGGAAACTCTGCAGCTGTCCTGAGGTTATGATACTACAGCTGATGGTGGGCCCATCCTCCTGCTGCTGAAAAAAGAGGGAAAAAGCCACCTCAGCCACTCTTCTGAAATGGAATGAGATTGGAGTGGTCCATCTTTGGCACCTTCTGCAGCATGCAGGGCACAATCCAGGTCTTGGGATACTTGGTTCTGCCAAAGATTTTTGGGGCTCACAGTACTTCATTAAAAAAAGTAAAAATTGTCCTGTGGTATTTTTAATAACCTGCTGGTTTAACTCAATTATGAGAGCATAATTAAGTTGCTGAGATGAAGCAGGAGATAAACCTTTGATTTTTTTTTCTTGGAGGATGCTGCAGATAGATTTTGAACTTTGTATTCAATTACTTAAAGGAGAAAAAAATTAACAGGTTTCTGATGAGGAAAGCATACTACCTCCTTCATAAAGAGAGATTTATTAAGGATAGTGAATGAGTGTACCTCAGGGCTCAATCATCTACTGTTTTTTTTTCAAGGGGTGATTCAATTACTTTAAGATGTGTTGCCTAAAAGAACAAACCGGGCTCTGTTACTTGGCAAATTAATCAAGTTCCTTCGGTGGTTTCTCTGGGTTAATAATTTCATTTAGGCAGCCTTCTGTTTCGTGGTTTCATCCCTACCAAGAAAACTCTCAAATGAGAGGGAGGGAAAAAAAAGTGCTATTCACTTTCTGTGCAAGGCAGCAAACACAACCACGATGGGAAAAGTTTTCCCAAAATCAGGTCTCTCAGAGATGCCTGTGAAAGCAGCAACTGGTTGGAAGATACTTAAAAAAAAAAAAAGGAGAAAAAAAAGGTGTTAAGGCTAATATTTTCACTGTGCAAAAAGGCCATTTGGATTTGTTGTCATCTGTGAAGGGCTGTGGATTTTATTTGTACTTACTGTGAATGACGTTCTCTGGCTAGTGCGAGCCAATCCTGAAAATGTCAACAATTTTTAACACATTTGTCTCTTGAATATTCATAGTTCTGCTATTTGATACAGATGGAGAAAGTGCACCAAGAGAAAAAAGGAGTTTGCTAAACTGGGCTGTCCATGCACTGGCAGATATGGTGTTTCCCAGAGCCCTGGGTATGGGGAGGCTGTGCTGGGACCCTGTGCTGGGACAGATGCTGCCTCAGCAGCCACCACTCCCATGAGAAAACACCATGAGCTGGTATTTTTGGAGTTATCATGGAATGATTTGGATTAGAAGGGACCTTAAAGATCACCTGTTTGTTATCATTCATCTATCTATCTCTATGCAGAGGATGGAGATGCTTAGCAAATACAGGTCCCTCGGCACAGCTGGACTCTCTGTGGCTGGCTGTTCCCAAACTCTGCCAGGGAAAAGCTTTAGGGCTATTTTCATACATCGTAAAATATATTTATAAAGGGCATGCACAATCCGGTTTTATTTTCCCATTGATTGGCTATAAACACAAAAGAAACCTTGAACCATGGCCTGGGCTGCATCCACTTTGCAAAAATATGGGTGTTGAGATGCCGGGTTCTGCATCCAGCAACATTTTAGTTGAGGGGAGCAATGCTTGACATGACCTTTCTGCATCAAAACATGACTCCTACTGGCACTGGGGGCTGCTGAGGGCTTAGAAATCAACCTGCACTGGCAGAGGCCAAATGTCTCCTGCAAAATGCTTGGGGAAAGCAGGGCAGTACAGCGGGTGGTGGGAGCCCAGACCCCATTACAGCCCTAACGAGCTGCTTCATTAGAGACCAGGTGGGAAGCACCTCCTTCCCTCCTAGGACAAGGACACGGATGCTCATGGCGTGGCTTGTTGCTTTTCCTTTGGGCAGGCAGCACTCCAGCGGGGATCAAATTAACGGAGGGACCGGAGCGGTTCCCAGCACAAGAGGTCATCTGTTTCCTTTCAGGGGCTTTGGCTCCGGTTTCATCATTTGGAAGAACACTGAGGCCCTTTATTGGGAAGGGCTTTCAGGGAGGGGGCATGGCAGGCTTGTCTCTCCCTTGTGTGATAACTCATTTTAGATGCTCACATAAAACCTGAGGTCTGCTTTATGGCTTGGGAAAGTGCTCCAATGGGGAAGAGCAGAGCCTGGGGACACACCAGAGCTGTTCTGACCCCAATCCTCAGGACCAGGCAGGTGTGCAAGCACCGACCAGTCTCCATGCCAAGCACCCCACTGCTTGCCCGGTGTCATGGAGATGGCCAAATTGTGCTTTTTCACCTTTATTTGCCCTCTAATTGCTCTTTTCAAGGCCACAGCACCCAGTGCTACTCTTAGCCTTCACCTCCCAAATGCATTTTTGGATAAAAATGGGAGTGTCGGTGTGCTGAGGTGGGGTGGATATTTTTAGAGCAGCTGGCAGACTCCACAGAGCAATTATGCTCCAGGTTCCCAAATAGCCCCGAGCTCAGTCACTGGATGAAAATGCTGCCTGGTCCATTTGTCTGGGGCTGGTGTGGGTCGGGGAGCTTTGCAGGCAACCCCAAAAGTTCAGGCACAGCTGGAGTTTGAGTGAGGCCTGAGCAGCCCCTCACCCTGTTGCCTGAGTGTATGGGAAAGGGAATGGCTCCCAGATGTTGCACAAAGTTCATCTTTGGGAAAAAAAATAATCTCAGATCTTATTCTTGGGACTCCAGCCATTGATTTTCCCCTCTCTCCACCCTCCATGCCAGCAGCAAGGTATTGGTGCTGCTAGTGGAGCATCTCTGGATGGGGAACTTGTCGTGCCTTGGTAATGGTGGCTTTTTGGGCAAACAATTCTCAGAGGCTTTTTACTGTTTTTCTGCTTAAATTTAATGTGCTCATAAGGGTGTGCCAATAGCTGCTTTTATGCCAAGAAAAATCAGTTAATTTTGAAAGTGTTAGATGCTCCTTTGCTGGGGATATTCCGAGGTGCTTGAAACACAGGTTTGTCACAGGTGTAGGTGACAAAGCAACCACTGGTTTTTAGGGCAGTAATTCCTTGCTGTGCCCTAGATGGAGGTACAGGAGAGCTGTCACACCTGGGGAATGGGTTTTCCCATGGAAGTTTTGTCATCCCTTTTCAGCAGCTCTCCAGAAGCATCACTACAGGTTGGACCTGTGATGCCCAGCAGCCGGCCCTGGCAGTACCCAGGAGGGTTTTCATCCTGCATAGGAGGAAATTTTGGGAACAAGGTGTTTGTTTGCAGGGTGCTGGGGGCACATATTGAACCCCACAGCATTCATCCCTGACCTCATCTTTTCTCCCTCCAATATTCTGCAAGAACTGCTTTTCCTGTGTGAGCAAGGGAAGCAGTGATCTTCCTTTATCACTGTCCTTCTCCTCCGAGCAGAGGATTACTGAATCAGAGGTGGCACTGCACCAACACTCAGCTCCACCTCTTCCCCTCTTTAATCCCTTTTTGGAGCACTGGCTGCTCCTGGCCCTGAGTTTCTCCAGCTATCCATCACTCTGTCCTGCCTGTTGCAGCAGAACATACCATGGCACTGCCCTTGGAGCTCTTTTGCCTCAGGGCTTTTAATGCATCCAGAAGGGCTGGGTGTCCCACAACTGCCTCTCAGCTCCACTCTGCCTGCTGGGCTCTGGTTCCTGCAGTCTGATGGAGGATTTATTGTCAGGGAAATTCAGTGCTCTGACTTATCAAAGTAGGGCATTCACTTGGCAGCTCGAGAAATAATGGGAAATCCATTTAATTATTCCCCAGAAATGCTCAGATTGTGCAGATGCCGAACTTAGGTTTAATATAATTTAGATAACTCATGTCTATAAACATGTCTGGGACTGAACACGATGTTCAAGCCATGGCTCTGAGCCTGCAGTTTTCCTCCTTGATTTCAATTGGAGCTTCAAGTATCCAACAAGAGTAGGCTCGCCTCTGTACCTGGCCCCACTGAGTACCACCAGGCCCCTTGATTCAGGTCTGGAATGCTGAGGAAGATGTTTTTGTCTGGTTTCCAAGTGTTTTTTCACATAGATGCTGGGGGCAGCCAGGCACTTGGGTCCTGTGCTGGGGCACACTGCCAGGCTCAGTGCTGGCATTGCTTGTGCCTAATGGAACAGGATAGAAAAGGAGGGGGGAAAGCACTATTGCTGGTAATATCAGAGCTCTAGGGTTAAATTAAGTCTCTTCTTTTATGGAAAATCTATCTTTCTTCCCTGGCGTTTGGGAACAACTGGGCCACCCTGTCCAGGGTGGTTTTGCAGCCCAGCTGAGCCCAAGTGCTTCTCCTGGCAAGAATGCTCAGGATCTGCTCTGTAAGGTGGGAATCATCTTGGCATGGCAAATGTGGGAACTTGTCAGGTACTAAATATTTGAAGTATTGCCTTGTTTTTCTCCACTTCCACCACTCTCTGGGTTCTTTCCTCCCTCAGCCTGGCTTGTTCCTCCCTCCCCTGGTATGTGCTGCTCTTCACACCTTGAAATGCCTCCTGTAACAACTTATCAGCCCAAAATATGAAAGCTGGGATGTTATTCAGTGAGGAACACCTCGGCCAGCTTGTTTTAGGAGCCAGCTCTGGGAAACACCGGGCAAAACCCAGCCCTGCCAGCAGTGCAGCATCCAGCCCCAGCACCTGCCAGTCCCATCGATCCAGGCTGTGATTCACCTTCTCATTTTTAGCTTTGACTTTACAATCCCATGCAGAACCGAGGTAACCGTGCGAATGACACACATCACTGCGGAGTAATTAGACCGAGCACGGGCACACACACACAGGCACAGCAGTACTGATTTCTGCATTAGCATGATAATGAATGTTCTCACTAGAAGCTTGTAATTATGTTTCCTCTTTTTTTCCCCTCCCCCTGAAAGTATAATTAATTATGAATAGAGCCAGAGTTTGACGCTAACGCATATTTTTTTTTTTTTTTAATCCCTTTTGGTTTTCTATTTCTGCTCTATTAAAAATTTATGAAGGAACCAGAGGTAAAGTCATTTTCCCAGACAGTTACTCCTATAAATTCAATGGGAATAATATTAAAGATAATAATAACAATAATAACAGAAGGCAGGAGGAGACTTTGCAGAGGGTTTTCTCTCTTCTTTAGGTCATTGCCCAAGCAAGTCAAAAGCCACAGTCCATGGGTGATGTTGCAGTCTGGGGGAAGCTGCTGGTGGACATGGACGTGCCTGTGGGTATCTGAGGAGACAAGCAGCCCCCAGAGGTGCCAACCCTGCAGGTTCCCTCCTCAAAGCTGCTGCAGCCATGTGGAATGGAGGTCAGAAAAGGGTGGTGATGTGCTCTGGAAGGTAAAACACTTCATTTGTTGAAAACAGAAGAGAAAATAACCCCCAAGCCCTTTCATTACCTTGGAAAAGTAATTTAGAAATAAGATACACAAACCCAAAGACTTCCAAGGAAGTGCTCTTCTTTTTCAGCCAGCTCACAAGGAAGATAAGCTCTGCTGGGCTGTCCATCCCTGTGCTGTCCTGACTACATGGGACAAAACTCAGGGATTGTTCTCAAAGCTGTAATGGTGTGGCTGCTTGCAGTGGTGGAAGTTGCTTCCTCCCCACCTCCAGTGTGCCTCATCCTTTCCCTACAAAACCTGTGTTTAATCACACTATCCTTTGGGGACAGAAGGTGGGAAAATGGTTGAAACAGGCTCAGCAGTTTGAGGTGATTGGTGTAAAGATGTAACACGTGGGAACAGGGACCGTGGGTGAACTGTTCACAGGATCTCCATCCTTCCAGCCATCCCAGAGGAGCCCCTTCCAGTGCCACAGGCTTTGCCCCCAGCTGCCAAAGCCTGTTGTGCTTCATCCTCCTCCCCTGCTGGTTGCCATTCATATCACCAGCCTTCCCTTGCCGTAGGTGTGAACTGTTTTTCTTTTTAAATTGCATTTATTCTAACAAATGTCTCATGCAAACACAATTGCAGGTTTGCTAGAGGGAGATGCTATTTGCAGGCAGCCTTGCACAAAGGCAGATTTATTCTCCTTCCATTCATTTGAAGCTAAAGTAATAGCTCTAACTACATCTGACTTATAATAAGTGCGTTCCTGGGAACAAACCTGTACTCTGCATGTATTTCCCTCTTTGTCAGCTCCACCTAGGCACTTTTTCTACCTCTCTTTTTTATTTTTTTTTTACAATAACAAAATCAGAGCCTTGTCAGTTGAAAGTTTATATGCCCTATTTATAGCACTCTGCTGTCTCCCAGCTTTTATGTTCCAGCATAAGTAGCTCTTTACCCTCTGCTCGCAAGGAGCTGAGCATGAGCCTGAACAGAGCCTGCATCTCCATAATAGCTCTTTTATCCTTCCCTGTGGAGGGAAGCATGCCCTGCTCTCCATGGACTCGCCTGCTTCAGCTCCAGCCTTGTTGGAGGCAAGAACCCATTCCCACGGGCCTGAGGACTCTGCCCTGGGTATTTTGATATCTCTATTCGTCATCATATCCTTGAACTTGGTGAATTGCTTTAGGGAATGGGGGTGTTTTGCTGGGCACCAGCATGGTTTGGTCCTTGTGGCTATTGAGCATCATCAATCTCATATTCTGGCCTGTGATGGCTGGGAAGGCATCACCAAAGTTTGGCACACAAAATTTCCATCCCCTTGATGACTTTCATTAAGAAGAAGAATATGAGTGGTCTTCCAGGGAGCTGCAATGGTTACTTCAGTGATTTTTGGTTTTAATCTGATACTTTAATGCAGTTTGTGTATTTAAGAGATCTTCATAGGCAAGCACGGATTCAGCATCTCCTGCAGCTCCTCAGCTGGCCGTGGCTGGTCCTCTGAACTTCTCTGTCCCCCATCTCCAGGTGTCATTTTGAGACAGGGTCTGGCAGAGTCACTGAGGGAGGGCTCCTTTCTTGCAGGCAACAGCTCCCAGCATGACACAGGCTGAGATGGAGAGCAGAGATGGTGGTTTGAAGAAAAGTCAGAATCCTCATCATCTTGAGCAGCCTTGCAACCCACCCAGCCCAGGTGCCAGCTCTCCTAGGTGCCTTTAAGGTCCCTTCCAACCCAAGCCATTCTGTGATTCTATACAGGAGCAGAGCACTGACACTCCCATCCCACTCAGTGCTCCCACGCCAGCACACACAAGTGCTCCTTTCCCCTCTCTCAGCAGAAGGCACAGTGTCTCCTCTGTTACCGTGTCCTTCGTGGTATGTCGTCAGGACTCCCCATCTAGTCCAGGTGGAAAGATTAGGATAAAAGGGGCCATTGTGCTCTTCTGCCTCCAACTAACTTTAATCCTGGTGAAAGGGAAACTACAGGCTAAAAAATCCTGGATGAGAGGGTCCTGCTAAGATGAGATGTTTACAGGATAAACAACCATTACATCTTAAAATTGCAAAATAAAATCTAAAAAAAGGCAAAATAAAGTGTTTCAGGCAGAAACACAAACAGCTCTTGCCTAGCTCAGTACAGGAGAGCCAGGGCTGGGAGAGCAGTGCTCTGCCACAGCCTGGCTCCTCCGTGGGGCTTTGCTTGCTGAGGAATTGGCCTGTCTGTTAAATATAGCTGATGAGCTGTTCTTGAATCGCACCTAATTACATCTCCTCTCCCGCGTGCTGGCACTTCCCAGCTCTTTGGAGCTACAAGGAGCTGGATGATTGCGGCTTGAACTCCTCAGGTGGAGCGAGACGCTCATTTGTCATCCCCTGTTTGGCTGTCTCGTACTTGGGAGGAGGGAGATGAAAAGTTGAATTCTCTGAGAAGGGAGGGAAAATACAAAAAAGAAAAAAAAAATCCTTTTGAACTCTTGGCTCATTAAGATGTCAAAAGTTTGGGTGCCCTGGCAACTGCTTCGTGTCTCTAAGAAGGGCTTGAAATTCCTGCAGTCATCCTGCAGGGAATTCACAGGCACTCGCTGGGCTTCCTGTCCATGGAAAGATGCCCATAGCTCAAAAAAAAGCTGCTCTAATTTAAGCAAGTACAGCTCTCCTAACTGGGAGTAGCCACCCCCTGGGCACCCAGGTGCCTGGTTCTGTCCTGTGTCACCTCACCCACTGCTCTGCATGTCTCTTCTGTGCCTTTCCAGCCACACTGAAAATGCCAATTCAGGGCCATGTGGGTCATTCCCATGGGCTTCACCCAGAAAAAAAATCATTGCCTGAAAGATATTTGGATTTCTTTTAGAGACTGACTCTCAAGCATTGGCTTGGCTTTGCTGAGTTTAATTTTTTCTCAAGATTCTGCCAAATTTCAGCCAGCTGCTCACCAGCCACTTCGTCCACCTCCCATCTTGCAAAATTTCTGCCTCATTTTTTCTGGCTCCTTCTTAGGCTGCACATCCTATGTCATCTGTTAAAAGATGCTTCTTCATCCCAATGCAGGGCTCTCGCTGCAGTTCAAGTGACTACAAAAGAGGGAAATATGTTTTTCCCACTCCCTCAAAAATACCAGATGTCTTAAAATGAAAAAACCCTCCACAAACAAAATTTCCCAATTCCTGCACAGAGCAGCACAACCAAAGCAGGTAAGCAGTTTTGCAAGGGTGGCACTGGAGGGGTGAGAAGGGGCTGTGGTTCAGCTCTGCCTTCAGCTCAGCGTTTTGTGGAAGAAACAAACCCTGCTATCCTTGCAGGGATGGAGGCTGGAAGCATGGGGAATCCTCCTTTGGGACTCTGTGCCAGCAAGTTATCCCATCCCATGGGAGTTATTGCTCCAGGGCCACCTCAGGTCCCCAAAAGCCACCATGGGAAAAGGGGAAAAAGGTGCAGAGTGATGCTGTGGGGTGGAACACCGGTGCAGGGGTACCCGAGCCCCTCAGGGATGGGCTGTCCCACATGGGTGTGTGATGGGGTATTGCCACCAAACCAGGCAGGCTGGTAAGGATGATTGCCTTCCTCTCTGCTGTGGGGGAAGGCTCCTGCATCCCCAGCTGAGCTCAGCCAAGAAAGAGACAGAGCTGTCATTACAAATACACTTCAGATCTCCTCCATGGAGGAGGAAAAGTGCCAACATGACCAAAAATATGCATAAG
Organism: Margarornis squamiger; assembly: GCA_035222235.1. NCBI lineage: Eukaryota > Metazoa > Chordata > Aves > Passeriformes > Furnariidae > Margarornis > Margarornis squamiger. The sequence continues at coordinate 12,501,263 of JAWWTY010000035.1, read as the reverse complement.
ATCAACTCACTGGTTAGAAGTGGCCTGGCTACTAGTTTCAGTCTGAGGCAGTCAGCTTTGCTGTGGGAAGCCCTCATCATTTTCTACTGTTTTACTCATAGCCAAAAATATGATGAAACCAGAACTGAATGTGTTTTTTTTTCTGTCTCATTACAGTAAGCATCATAAATTATTCACCCATGAGACTCAACCACATTTCTTACTCAAAAGAAACTTCCTTTAGTCTTCAGGGGCTTGGAACTCAGAGCCTCCTGGGCTGGTGGCAGATTTCAGGGCTTTCCCACCCACCACCACCCAAACACATTGGGGACATCATTGACATCTCCCCAGCCCCTGAGCCAACTGTTCCCATGGTAGGAACAAACCTCACTTGGGGGTGTGGGTGCAGGTGGTGGGGCAGAAACGGGACAGAAGCAGCTTTTGGGGCAATTCCCTGCAGGCAACGGGGATCCCCATCCCAGCACCCCTGAACCCCGAGCCCTATCACCAGATCCTTCTGCAAATGCGTGTCCTAGGACAATGTCAGTCTAATCAGCGGCCTCTTCATTAGCAGGGTCCTATAATTAGAAGCAGCAGCCAGCCATCTGCTTTTATCTCGTCACATCACACGGTGCCTCTCTGCTGTCCTTTATTACCGGCCATCGTTTGAGATCAACGTTTTCCTCCACCCCCAGCTGCGTCTGATCTCACTTTCATTATTGCTAATGACCGGCACTGGCAATGCTCTGTGGTGTGGAGGGAGAGCTGGGAGCGCTGCCCCTCTTCCCTGCCTGCTTGTTATGCCCTCCCATGTGGCTTTTTTTGGGGTTCTCAGCTTTGTCAGTGGACCTTCTGAAATACCCTCTGCCTTGTGCAAGTCATGGGCACTGGGCCTGAGAATAAGAGAGCAATGAGGAAAATATTCTTGCTTGCAAATATTCTGAGGTTTTTCAGCCTGTGAAGTGCTTTCCCAAGTTTCCTGTTGCATCCTGCTCCTGGTGAGGATGGCATCTTCTAGGATATCCAGAGGACCACCTTGTCCACACCCAGTATTCAGGGGCTGTGAGGTAGTCAGACCTTGGAGGAAAGGAAAGAGAAACCCCCTTTTTATGTATCTTTAAATTCAGTGCCTAGACAAAAGCATAAGACATATAAATGGATTAACAGCCATGGTTTATTAGCACTCCTTAATTCACTTCACAGGGCTGAGGGAAAAGTTATTAGCAGATGTATGGCCAGTAATAAGCTAATTATAACCCTGTCAGATCAGAGATTTGAAGAGGTGGGTAGTTTTGTGTGTGAGATAACTATAATTGTCTGTTAAAGATTATGAATTAATATTGATTTAATAAAGCTGTGGTCATTTATTTCTGCAGTAAAAACTAGTTAGTTATCCCGTAAGCTGCCCTAGCACCCTGGGAGGCAGCAACCATCTGCCAGAGGTGTGGATTTGGGAAGCAAAAATGCATGTGGGATTGGTTGCTGAGCCTGTGTCCTGCCTGTCAGCATCCCCATCAGTGGCTTTGACAGGGACAGCTTTGCTCACTGGCTCAAAATTTGTGCCTCGCTGGACCACAGCAGTTCAGCCCTGGGATCACCACGCACCTGTGGGTGGGGAGAATGCATTTGCTTCTTTTAGCTGGATTTAAAATCAATCTGCATTTGTCTGCATTTAAAAGCTGATCCCTTCAGGAGAGACATAACCCTTTTGGGGTCCTGTCTATCCCCTGGCATGTTGAAACCTCAGGCAGCCTCAGAACAGCTTGCAATGAGCCAATGTGAGTGTGCCAGTCTGCTGGTGATGGGGCTTTGGGGTGGCAGATGGAGCATGACCCACTGCCGGGCCCTGGCACGGGGTATGCAAACCTAACCCAAACCCACCATGGGAGGGAAGGGGGGAGCTGCTCAGGAGCACTTGGCCAAGCCATTTGAGAGAGGGAGCCAAGGAAATGGCCAGAGAAAGAGGAGAGGCCAAGCCTTGTGACTAGGGTCAAGTCTGCCTGGGAAAGCACAATCCCTTTGCAACTGCAGCATGTCGGGGTGCTGATGGGGTCCCTTTCCCATGATGGGCTGATGCACAAGGTGGCATCATTGTTGCACTTTGGGGATGAAGGCAACCTGGTCTGCTTGAATAATTTCCCAATTTACAGCTGCCACCCAGGATCACTTCAGTTTGACTCCTCTCAGCATGCAGCTGAGTGCCACTGACTTCGGGATATTCACATCATGGAATTTTTTTTTCTGTAAATTTTTGCCAGCCTGAAAGCAAGCATGGAAAAAGGCAGGAGCAGCCACCTCCTGCAGATGGAGCCTGGCTGTGGGGGAGCTGGTGCAAGATCCCAGATCACCAGCCAGCTCCCCAGCCTTTGCCTTTCCTTCTTCTCCAGGGAGACATGCAGAGATCTTTAGTTTTTTTTTTTTTTTTCCTGACATGGATCCACTTCCCCAAGGTGAACTCCGTCCCTTCATGCTGCCTGAGTCCCACTGAATTCCTCTCATGCCTGGAGCAAGTAAAGGCAGGTCACGGGGGTGGTGGGAAGGTGTTTTGGAGGGAGCCACGTTGCATCATGCGGGGAAGGGGTGCAAAGTTCCTGCTGCTCCACCCTTTGCCACACACACTCCCCCCCGTCCCCACTCTTTCCCTTAGACCAGGAGGTCCAAGACCCCTTGTTCCTGTGCCAGTACTGTGGGTCATGTGTGGCTGTGGAGGGTAAACCCCTGCCTTGGTTTTCACCCACACTGGTCCTAGTGGGCTGATGCTCTGATAAAGTCAATTACAGCCTGACTGAGGCTAAAGGCTGCAGCTTGCTTTAGATGTAATTACTTTCCCCTAAAGCTTTCCATGAGAGGGCGGTTTCAAAGGGAGGGTGGCTCCTGTTTTGCATCTCGCTTCTTTTCCTGGAGTACATGAGGTCAACCCAAGCAAGAAAATACCCCAATTTTTTATATTTGTGCAGGGCATGGGGCAAGTTTAATGCAGAACGTCTCAAAAATCCGAGGCAGTACTCTGGTTTTCCACAGAGAGCTGAAATCCCCATCTTTGCTGCTGGACACACTCGCATTACCATTTTATCTGATGGAATAGCTATCAACGGCAACTTCCAAGTGAAATGCTACGGAAAATCTGTGTAAGCTATCTACAGCCTCGCAGCACAGATATACTGTGATTGCAGCGACAGCCAGGCTCTGTCTCCTGTGTTTAACGCGTGTGTACGTGTCCAGCTGCAGCACAGCACCCATGCCAGCTCTCCCACTGCTCCGGGATGCTCACAGCAGGCTCGCCGTAGGCTTTGCTTTCATGAAGCCACAGCTCCCAGAGCCCTGGGATGCTGCCACGATCTCATCTGTGATTTCACCGGCACAAGAAGCTTCCAGTTTCCATGATTGCAGGGAGCCTCGAGGCTTCAAAAGCCAGAACCCTGTTGCAAAGAGCACAGCATTGCTGCCTTGTGTTTGTGAGGGCACTGTTTTAAAGCCAAGATCATTGTTCTTGCTTTGAGACAGGGAAGGGATATGCTTTCCTGGGATCAGCAACTCCATATAAACACATCCAGCCTCTTGAGTTAAGGAGAGTCACACATTCCTGATTAGGCAGTTGTTAAGATGAAGACGATGAAGACATGATTTGGCCAAAAGGTCAAACTGTTTGGTCTTGACCCACACTTAGAGTCACTTAGCCCCACAGCATTGGTGCAACCCTTATTTTTGGGTATTATTGGGTAATTTGGGTATTATTTTGGGATTACTGGATGTAGTGGGTTTGCATAATGGTTTTATAAACACCACTGGGAACTGGTAGCTGGTAGTTACCAACAGCCAGGCTGCCAGAGGACAGAGAAATGCACAAGAAAATCAAGTCTGCTGTTGTAAGAGCAGTGCTACTGTGAAAAGCCCATATTCCCCCTACAACACCAGCTTGGTGATTCCCTTTGGGACCATGGCCTTCTGGACCACAGGAACAGGCAAAAAAATCTGTCTGTTCTTTGGCAGGATATTCAGTATTGCTGGAAAGTGTGTTCGACCCTAAGGGGTTTATTCAAATACATTTAATTCTAATGTTGTTCTAAGGTCACTGGAATCTAAGAGCCTGGCTTCTGGCTCCTGTAAAATTAATGTCCTGAGTCTTTTTGCCATGGTACAGGACTTGCCTTCCATTTGTTAAGTGAAACATCACAGATACCAAAAAAAAAAAAAAAAAGCTCAATAAATGCTAAATGGCTGGAGCAGAGAAACCCTTAATGCAACAGGGTTAAATTCAGTCCTTTATCTTCCAAGATAAATGCGTTTTCAAGAGGAAGATCTGATCTGCTCCTTTGCTTCATGAGATGCTCAGCCTGCAGATCAACTCTTACAACCGAAGTCTTGAACCACATGGGAGGTGCTGCCTGAAACCAGTGGACACCGAGCTGCCACAGGCACAGGGGGGCAACTTTTCCTGCTTTTCCCAGCACGTCAGGCTCATTTGAGGCAATTTGCCTTGTGCTCCTGGTGTTTATGCTCACACTGAGGCGTGTGCCTGTGCTTACACATCAGGTCGGGTGACTTAAGGAGACTGAGTCCAGGCCTGGGAAAGTCCCTCTGCCCTGCAGCAGCGCAGCCGTATTGGGACAAGGAATGCCGTGAGCTGCCCACTATCCTGCTCTCCTCCTCCCAGGGAAATGCTGCTCATGGAGATGTGGGAAAAGAGAAGTGAGCTACGGGAGGCAGAGCAGCAGGGAACCCATGAGTGCCCACCTCTGCCCACGTTGCCTGTTGGAGTGGGGAGGGAGACACAGAGGTTTTTCCAGCTGCTGGAGTAGGGAGGGAAAAGTGGAAGTTTGTGAGATGCTTTTCTAGCTGTTGTGGTCATGCATCACCTGTGGCAGGGGAGGGGGTGGTTTCTCCTGGGCAGGGGGCACCCAGCAGTGGAGCGGGAATAATGGTGGCTGAGAGGGCATGACCGTCTTCACCCCCCGCTGTGAGGATGGAGGGGAAGAAAAAGTATGAAAAAGCAGGATATTAGTTAAAATCAGAAGCTGGGGTGTGAAAGTGGAAAGTAGGAATGGTGTGGCAGTGACCTGGGCTGCCTCGTTGCCAATTGCTGTGGGCATTTGCTTGTTAAACCGCTCAGATTTCCCTGCAAAGATCCCACCCTGAGAAGGGTTTTGATGCAGCTGGGATCACAGCACAGACACTAATCCAGGGCTGGGGATGTGCACTATGGGATCTTCTCCTGGAGACCCCTTCCTTCCTTTTGTGAGAAAACTGAGGTTTCCTTGCTATGGCTCTGTGGGATGCCTCAGACACCAACCTTCCCAAGCTGAAACTTTGCCCCTTGGCAGTGTTCAGGAAGCCAAGTAGTGTCTGATGTCCTCCAACCCCCTCCAATGAAGTGCTTGTGTCCGAAATAGCACCAGGATGAGAGGGGATTACTGGGCCAATTCATATCACTGGCGAGAATCCCTGATTTTCACCAGAAACATTATTAATGACACCCAAGGGCACTAACACAGCTGGTGGCACCAGTAAAGCTGGGAACACCGAGATGGCATGTGGCACCAGTGCAGCCAGTGGAACCGAGATAACTGGTGGCACCCATTTAGCCAGTGGCAATGATAAATTGCTGTCACGGGTGCAGTGACAGGGGTAGAGCCAGTGCCGGTGAAAGGGGTACACCTGATGTCAGGGGTGCAGGGGGTTAAGCCAGTGATGGGGGTACAGCTGGTGACAAGGATGCAGGGGATGCAGCCGGCAAGAGGGATGCAGACTGTGACAAGGGTGCTGCCGGCGACAGGGACGCAGGGGATTAAGCCGGTTACAGACGGTGAAAGGGGTGCAGCCGGTGACAGGGATGCAGGGGATGTAGCAGCCAGTGCCAGGGGTACCGCCGGTGCCAGGGATACACCCAGTGACAGGGGTACACCCGATGACAGGGGTACTGCCGGTGTTAGGGGTACACCCGATGACAGGGGTACACCCAGTGTGACAGAGGTACCCCCGGTGACACAGGTACACCCCTGGTGACAGGGGTACACCCCCTGTGACACAGGTACCCCCGGTGACACAGGTACACCCCTGGTGACAGGGGTACACCCCCTGTGACACAGGTACCCCCG